>JBBMKF010000002.1:17853-35792 GCA_037834155.1 Curcuma caesia | reverse complement strand
TCGGAGTCCCTTTCATCCCGGTCTGAAGCATCATCCAGGTCCCTGTAAGATCTAGGCCGTTGCTGATAACGAGTGTGAGAACTCAACGACTGATTCTCTTTCCTAGAATCAATGTATTATTTATCTTTTGCTCGATTTATGAAGTCACTAATAAATTATAATGAAATTTACATAAAATAATTAAATTAGATTGCATTCTAAATATAATTTTACAAATACTAATAAACTCCATAAAAATTTAAAGTTAGATGATATATATATATACTATATAAATAAGTTAATTCATCGACAGGTCCAAATATTATCTCCGTTAATTATATTTTAAATTTATCTGATTATTTAAAATTATTGAACAATAGTATCAACTTATTTATTTTAAATTTATCTGATTATTTAAAATTATTGAACAATAGTATCAACTTATTTAAGTGTTATATTGATGATAATATCAACATAGTATACGTACACCTACTCTCACAATGCAAGACTCTGCTGTAAATCCCCTCTTTGTTCGAAGATCGGCAGAAAGCATTTTAATAGAATCTGCTTTTGTTTGATTATGAACACAGTTGAAATCACAATAAAGTATAGTTGACATTCGAGTAATTCAAGTAGGTTTTGTATGAAGGATATACAAAAGAATATACAACCAACAAATATACATACATTCTGTTCAGATGCTCGGTGAAGAACTCATGTTACGACTAACAAGCTTCATCTATCACTCCCAATTGCAGTGTGCATTTATTTATCTGATTTTGACGCCAGCATATTAGGTTTTGATTCCTGTTCTACTAGTTCATCGAACTCCCAGCCATCAATCTCTTCAGCCGTGTATTCCCTGCTCACTTGTCCAAATTCCATTTCCAGTTTTGCAATTTCTGATTCTGGATCAAATGGCTCATCATTCATCCTAGGAGATGACATATTCGTCCTAGGAGATGGTGTAGATGAGCCCATAGCTTTATATTTTGGTGAACTGATAATCTTTGCGGCGGCAGCAGCTGCTGAAGGACTCTCTGTTCTATCTTCAGAGTGCATTGCCATTTCATCAGGAACTTCAATCTCTAGATATGGTCGCTCAATAGACTCGAAGTCTGCTCGCATTTTATCAATCAATTCAAATAGTTCATGAACTTCAGGATCATCTTTCCTGAGAAGACGTTAACATGTTAAATTTTAGTTACCAAAAAAGTTAAGATGATTGCAAACGTTTATACGTAGTACTAAAATAATACATAGATGCAGTACCTGAGACCATTTTCTCTTTCAGCATAATAGAGCTTCTTCATGTGATCGACCACACTAAAGGCAGTCACGATCTGAAAAGAGATGGTAACATTATGATATAATAAAATTATAGATGTCCTCATAAAAGTGTCAAGATGCTTTGGTAAATTATGATATACAATGACCATTATCACAAAACTTTTCGGTGCTTATGCTGCAAACTAATCTCGTGGTTGAAATTTTGGTTCAGTCCCTATACCTAATATTTGTTGTTCCTTGTAACTAAAGGCCTTTTTTTTATCTATTGTCTTCAGAGATTTCCACAACCTAACAAAGGCCGATAGAAATTGATGATGAATGTGCTTTCTCATGTCTCCGATCCTAATACAAATAGGAACAGTTGTATAGGCAAGATCCAATCAACAGACTGTTCAAAAATTGTTGAAAAATTGAAATGTGATTGGAAATTGAAAAAAAAAAAAACAAGATGAGTATTTACCGAATAAGTGAAATCAGATCACAAGAAATCAGTAGATTTTGAAAAAGTTGGTTGATTTCTCACTGACATTATCTCAATTGAACAGGGACAGGAAAGGAACCTGGAGAAACAAGGAGTTTACTTGTTGATGGAGATAGACAGACCCACTATGAGGTTCTTTGTTCTGCTCCTAGCCCTAGCCACTAGATTGCATGAGAAGTAGAGGATTTATTGTTATTATTATTTTTTATCAACTCAGATCTCACCAATCCTACTGATACAAAATGTCCAATATCTTCACTTTTGGAATGTCCATACCATTAAAGAAACCGATATTGACAGTCATAGTATGATCTCACTTATTCTCAGAGCATAAATACAGCGCCGTAAATTTCAACTCCAACGCTCAAGAGCATTCTTGTCCTGATGAATTCAGGACAAGGCGGTAGGCTTGCAAAAATGACCTAAACTTGCATACTGGACACTAGATAAGGGATAACAATCAGGAGCTTCCAAATTCCATCAGATATCATCATTTGAGAAGTTTAGATCCAAAACTGTGCTTCATTATGTTTCTGGCAAAAGCATCAGACAATTTTTTAACTTCGAAAGATGAAAAATAAATAAGTTTAAATTCAGGACTGTCTATAATACTCCAATAAAGGGAAACAATGCTGTAACTACCACTAGGCACTGGATAGCATCCAATGAAAAATATACAAGTCCATACAAATATCAAAAGTTAGACATAACAAGTGCATGTCAAGTATGTTCGATATTAAATTAATAGAAAATACCTGTTAGCCTAGCATACCTTTGTTTCAGTTGCTAAGTATTCCTCTTCAAGAAATTTCCTGGGATTTGACTCTTTAAATATCTTCTCATCTGAACTTTGCACCATTTCTGACCTGCAAAACATAGATAATTATGATTCAACCAATGAGAAAATATCCATCTTCATTAAATGTTAGACACATGACTACCCTACCTCTCATTCAATTGCTTCAAGTTGTCCACAAATGCGCCAATACGAGAAATGCAAGGTTTCAGTTCATCCTACACAGAATAAAACCAGATGAAAACCACAGCAAAACAGATGAGAAAAGCTTAAAAACTGCAAATTAAATAATTGAAGATACAGTAACAAAACCATTATAGAAGTTGACAGTTATTAATAAGCACAAGGCAATACCTTACATGAAGAGAGATGATGCTTAATTAACTTCAGAAACCAAGTCCCACATTTCTCTAGCTCATCACTAGGGAAGAAGAAAGCATGGAAAATTGAAAATCCAAATCGGAAATTTTCTGAGTGCTTATCCTTATCAAGAGGCACAAAAGCATACCTGATCTGCTTCTCTTTTAGCTCTGTGTATGAAGATTGAAGCTTCCATGTATCTTCCAAGAAATTAATCCAAACATGGACAATATCAGCTTCTACTTTACATGAAGCAACAGATTTTGCAAGCTCATCTTCCTGCAATTTAAAGACACCTAGAGTTTGGTAATTATATATTAAAGTGGGATCTTCAAACCTATGTTGATAAGTAAATGTCAACACGGATTGGACTTTCGAGCACCTTAGCTTTCAGGTTAAGAACAATCTGGTTGTTTGCTTCATCAAACTGGTCTCTCTCTTCTCTGGTTTTCTTAAACCTTGCAGTCACAGCTGCCAGAGATGTATTAACCTGTAACATTTCCAATTCATGATAATTAGTAGCAAAGATAATTGTGTGGAAATGTTAGTCAGAATTTGCTTGATCTGACACAAAAAAAATATTGTGAAACATTCAAACTTGAAACAATATGTTTAAATTTTGACAGAATAAAAGAAGTAATGAACTAACACAAACAGTGACCATACTTATTTGTGATCTAATTTGAGATCACACAATTCATAGTGCCTGAATTCTAGCAACTGTTTGATTGTATCAAATGGCAAAAAGTGATTTCAAACACAGTAACTCGAGCATTGAGCAACTTGAGTGTGAATGAATTTGAGATAAAATGAACATTGAATGGTCCAGTAAAAAAGAAACTAAAGAATAGAAGCACGAGAAAAAAAAAGTGTGACCTAACATGAGACATGAGAATTACCTTCTTTAGTTCAACCTCCAGCTGGTTTCTTTGCTTCTCCAGTTCCTCGATCTCAGAGAGCAATTCCTGATTTGAATTGGGAACCCGGAACTCAAAAATGATATTCACAACTAGGTATGAAGTGACCAAAATGGGATTATATTAGTTTTTTTCATAAAACTTTTAGTTGGGAATAGCATGGCCTTTTGTTGTTATTGCTAGATAACTTTTATTGTTTCCAGTACTACAGAAATACAGAATGCCCTAGTATTGCATCAGATATTATGTCAGATAAGCTGGAATAATCACAAGAAGCAAGATCCAAATGCTGGCATACTAAAGCATACCATCTATTCCAATAAATAAAAATAATAACCAGTATATGTTGGGAAAACTACTCTGGCCTTGTGGTTGGGCTCAACCTTATTGTTTTTGATATATTGGCAATATGCTTTAAGTTAGATATGTTTTGTGTTTTCGAGTTAGTATCATATTCATTTTATTTCCACTGCGCATATAGTATTGACACAATCAACCAAATACACATGCATGCGTACTCACGCTACTACGCAAGGAATTAAATTTGAGTTAGTCATCTATTCAACGCTCTACCTGAACCATAGTAGATCCTATAGCATAGACTGCAGATGATAGGGGCATGGTCATTGATGATGCTTTCTCAAACCAATCCTCACACATATGGCTATGCATGACAGTATAAGAAGCACAAAACTCTAAAATTATATACAGAGGACAGTATGAAGTAATTGATGCATTGGCACGATGCAATTTAGAAATTTTGACCAGGATAGGAGTTAGGTTACAGAAATAAACAATGTTAACAACATTCAATGGTTTGGTCGCAAGAACAAGTTTTTTTATTAGCTTATTTTCATGATTTACCATGCAGGTGATTTTAGCAAAGTCCAAATGGGCACATGTACATGTTAGAACTTCACATTAGACCAAATGGAAAAACTTGATGCTGCATTAGAAAACATGCTACATTTTAGTGCAGCACAAAAACCATATAGGAAAAGACGTTAGGCCAGCATAATGTATGGTTGTCTCGACAATTATCTAAAACTAAACATGTAACACCTTTCCATTAGGAAGCCCTATAGGCAAAAGTTAATTTCTTGTTCCACTAAAAAATGAAGCATATAACTACACTATCAAACATATTTCCAACAGGGATATAATTACAGCCTAAATGCGGTGAATTTTTTCATGATAATTACCATGATTACTAATACACATGGGACTTATCAAATGTATACCTTCTCAACTTCACTGACTTCATTGGCTTTAGCTACACGAAAGTTAAGGGCCTCTTCTTTTTGGTGCCTGCTTCAAGATGAAAAAATATTAATTAATGAATCATACTCATCTATAAGTCCATGGCAAATCAAGATGTTTGAATTTGAAGAATAGGATATAAATTGTCTTAGTATTTGGCATTGTGTAAAACAGTGCTTGACAAATTTCATTACAGATAACTCTTCTGCATTCTAGAAAATTGTAGGTTTGAGCTCCTCAAAGAGTATTCAGATTATCCAAGAAAAAACTTCTAGATGAACTAGCTATCAAACTAAAGCCATCATTCAATAAAAGAATATTTTTCCATTATGAGACATTTATTTTACAGCATTCAAATCTCTGTTATTCTGTGGAGTTCTCTTAGCTGTTTGCATGTAATAATCTCTTCCAAGAGAGCCTAATGCCTATAATCTAATTATATTGTTACCAATCTACCTAGAGAACTGCAGATAGAAGGAACTTTTGCTGACCTATTGTCTATTGAAGTTATACGCCTTTTAGGATCATGAATAAAAGATGGAAGATTAAGAATTAACTTCCTTGCATCTATCAACTTCAATTAACCAACCTAGAGAAAAATAAGCAAGTGGTATATAGGACCTGTGATCTAGGATGCGCTTTTGTGCCTTAGCAGTAGAGTTGGCAAGAGAATCTGCAAGAACCTTCAACTTATCCACCTACAGGTTGCACCAGATCACGATCAAAGCATTTTTTTTCAAATTTGTGAGAAAACAAAATGTCATGTGTGCCATTTAAAATATGGCTTAACCGGTATAAGCAACATAGTAAAAAAATCAGCCGTACCCCATACATAAAAGCTACTCAACATATTAAGGTGATTAGTGTGTTCTATAGATTGGCCATCACGTGTAGTACATAACATGGTAAAATTAGAATGAATTCATAGCATGTTTAAGGTGAAGTGCAGCATAATAAAAACAAAGACATTCTAGTTGATCACTTCTGTTTACTTAATACAATATCATTGACTACTTAAATAGTTGGTAAAAAGGATAAGTTCAAATGATCTCTTAGATCAGATAATTATATGGATCAAAGCAACAATGCAGCAGTCACCAGGAAAAATAAACAATACATTATACTTGGAGATATTATAGGCATTGTGCAGTGTATCATGAAAAATTTTCTATAATTTTTACTGAGAAGCAGCTGAATGACTGCATAATGGATCTTCAAAAAGTAAGCATCATCAATAGGGTTTGACTTAAGCATAATAAAAGATCAACCCATCATCAACCTAATATTTGAAGTCAGTAGCATTCTTATCAACAACAAATCTCCAGGTATGCTTCTTCAGAAACCATTAAGCATGTTGGTTGCAAGATAGCACTAAGGAGACCATACCAGGTAATTGAAGATGCATATTCTTTTAATCCAACAGGGTTAATAACAGCATCTACAGCATTTACAACTAAATTTCCTGTGCTGCAAACACAAACTAAACAATTTTGTCCACATAACCAATCACAAGTCTTCAATAAAAAAAATACGCTCATTTACTGGGAGAACTATGGCAAATTCAAAAACACTATAGCTAGACAAAAATTTTTGAATAAACAACAATCTGATGAAAAAAACAATAATTGAATTGAGTTAATAACATTGGGGCATACACAAACGCAAGCAAGAATGACAATGCCAGATTTGGAAGGAAATTATCTGGGATTAAACAAATAGCACATGCATTCTTAGAGACAAAAGAATGAGCAATGTATTCATGCTAATAAGGTAGGATGTCTATAAGAAAACTTAAACAGACAAATATGCAAAGTAGTATAGTCAGAGAGCAATTTTATCAGGGTTTAAGATTATTTTCCAGCCAACTTTTGTAAGAGTAAATTCTTTAGTTAAGGTAAAATAGGATCTAATACTGACAGTGACACAATTGTATACCAAATGAGTCACACCCAATCGCTCAAAAAAATTTGAAGAATAAAGATGCATCAAACTTCACATTTGAATTAACATGAACCAAATCAAAGATAAGCATACCTTTTGAGAATGGATCTCCAGTGACTCGCCACTTTTTATGGTTTTCTTCTTCAAGAGCAGAGATTCCAATCTAGAGCAGAGGCGAACTTCTGTCAGTGCTTCTTTCAGAGCCTACATAATAGAATTAGAAACTTTAAAAATATAACTGAACAACAAGATAAGAAACAACTTTTAACAAAAGGAGACCCCTTGTTATGCCAAGATTGTCACAACCACTATGAACATGCCAAGGAAGTAATCTCATTTTAAAATAAAAAGAAAAAAATATTATCAACCAAATACAGAAATCAGAGACATTTTCAACCTAAAAAACATTATCAAAGTTTATTTAGATTTTAGAGGTTCCTAGAAAACATGACGGATGTGGATCAAATAGATGATCTTAAGAAAAAGATGGCTCAAATCTCCTTTTTCCAAAGGTAAGTGATCAAGGCAGGATGTCGATCCCAAGTCAACACCACCAAAATTAGCTGAACTAGCTAGCACCTTCATTGACTCAAAGTTAAAAGAAACTAGTAAAAACCACCAAAGAGCATACAGTGCCAAAAAACAGTATTGTGGTCGACTAGTAGAAGTTCTTAAGAAAACTAAAGACAAGTTGAAGAGGTTAGGCTGTTAAGATGCACAGAAATTAGATAAATAAGGCGCTTGAGATATGATGACCAATATATGCATACATATACATATCAAAAATCATTCCGGATGACAAATACTATACTCAAAAAAGCTGTCTTGAGCAATCGGCTACCTCCAGAGAAGCATAAGTGGTCTTTTCGGACATTGTAGCAAGACCTGCACCTGAGGAATCCTCCTTCAATGCTTCCCACCCATCAACCTTTTTGCTAAGATTTGAGGTTTCATATTCTATCCTGAAAAGAATAATAAAACATTCTACCTATTATTAAGACTGTCTTGCAATCAAAATCAATGAAATAAGCATGAAACATAAGTAGGGATAGAATGGTAATCCTGACTTGACTTTGCCTAATCCACTAAGTAAAACTTCCAACCTGAGTCTCAGAGGTGGTTGAATAATTGGTGATTGAACTTTTTTAAAAAAAACCTATTTCATGTCTTCATTTGGCATTAACATGCGTTTTTTCATTCAAAATCAGCCCATTTGACTCCCACAATTGCATATTGAAACTGCTAGAAACAACATTATAAAGCCATTGCAAATCTATAGTAACAACGGATAGAAAATTTCTAGATGATAACTGGAATATCTATCCAAAAAGGATCATATTGTGATATTCTCCATAACTTGTTCAAATTTGTATATATATATATATATAAAGATCTCGTTTTGTGCCTAAGGACCAATCTCCTGACAGAACAAGATGTGTTGATGTCATGCCAATGGTGTCAAGCCCTTTGTTGATCCATGTGTTGAGATCTATAGCAGGAGGAAGAGAAGAACGGCTCCTCAGTCGAGCCATATCAGCAAGAGGGGAAAAAAGAAAGAAGAACCTGGATGCAAAATAGCATGCTGACCGACATGGCATGAGATTTTGACTCATGCCATATATACTTGAACAAGTTCAACAATCTTTTTTGAACAATCTAAACCAACTAGCAAGCCAACATTAATTTCATCTAGCATTTCAAAATGGTTTAACTTTACTTTTGCTTGGCCAGAATATTTAAAAGTGAGAACATGTGCATCTTAATAGGAACACAGGTCTTGAGTAAACTATCATTGTTCCTTGGACAATCAAATCACTTCAATTTTTTCTGTTTGCTTAGCTATATGCAACTTAATTCATTGAAAAGTTCAAGAATTTAAAACTTCCTCTCTGATACTAGATAATTACAAGGCAACGCATCGCATGCTAACAAAAACAGTTAAGTGAATGACCTTGTCATATCAGCATTTAACTTCAGTCCTGAAATTGCACCTTGTGCAAACTGGAGTAATTCTTCACGTTTCACCTGAAATACCAGACCAGAAGCAATTTCCCGTCATTCATATGAAGCATCACATTATAGGTTATCCAGGAATAATATTGCACCAAAAGTAAATTGTCATGGAAAAATAATCTCAATAACACACTACATACTATAGTTTCACACAACAGTCTTTGTACTTTAGAAATCAATCAACATGCAAAAAATGTATCTTCAAATACAAATTCACTTCGCATGCAACCCAAGGCAAGCAATATGTAACAAGGTAGCCTAAATACGAATTTTAATTGTAAGCATCCCTGTACTGGGTAGCCTAAATGCAATACAAATTCTAACAGTAAAACCGAGACAAACAAAATGAGTTAGAGTCAGTTGTGAGACTCATCTAACACATTGGATGAGTGTCTTAATAGATTTGACTATCATGGCATATTAAGAGGAGAGAAATTACAAAATGGTCATGAGTGATTCATGATCCATGTGCAAGTTTAATGTTTTCCCTCTCCTCCCCCTTCCCCTCCCCCTCCCCCTCCCCCTCCCCCTCCTTGTGACCCAAGCAAACCTAGCCTCACTGTTGGTGCACATAGTAGTATACCAAACCTGTTCTGCATCCATGAGAAAAGAATTGGTACAAATAGCAAGATCAACCTTATGCTGGAAATTACTTTCATACATCCTTATATTACTTTCATGCATCATTCATGCAAAATGAAAATTAACAATTATAGTATTATTTGATCACAATAATAACAAGATCCTAATCACATTGAAAGAGTGCCAAACAAAACATCATAAAGTGCACTGGCTTACAGTGGATTGAAGAATAATAATACCCCATATAAGGTATGAGCCAAAGCATAAATCCAAAGCAACATGTCTATTTTTTCAAAAATGACAAGCAAAATGAAAATTGACAACTCGTGAGTTATCAAAAACTTTCAGAAAACATTTTCTTTGTTGACACTCACCCCTATCAACCATCCCAAATCCAAGAGGCGATTGAACTATGCACAAGCTATATCAACAACATAATCAATATCCTTTTGCATTATTGATGTTATGAGGGTTGTGTTAATGCAATCGACCTCTAGGATTTTGATGTTTGTTTGACAATATGTTTAATGGAGTCTAGTCAAGGTTGATCTAGTCAAGTGAGAAGTCTAGTTAGGTCAAGATTGATTGGATGACTAGCAAGGGTAAAGTCCAATCAGGTTAAGGTTGACCGAATGACTGATAAAGGGCAAAATCCAAACAGGTCAAGGGTGACCGAATGTTTAACAAAAGGAAAAATCCCAAGAGAGTGAACTTTAGATAGTGAGAAGTCTTTGAGGAGTGAACTCAAAGCAAGAAAAAATCCTAAGGGAGTGAACCTTAGAAAATGAGAAGTCTTGGAGGAGTGAACTCTAAACAAGAGGAAAATCCTAAGGGAGTGAACCTTTGAAGAGTGAACTTCAAGCAAGTGTGACCGAAATAAGGTTTTTGATTGACCGCGCGTAGTTGACTAAACCAACGGATTTTGATCAACCAAAATACAATGTTGCTAACACTGTTTTACATCACTATTATTGTTATTATAGTAATTCGGTGTTACAAGAAAATTTTAGTGGATTGGGTAGATTAGACACTAAGCAAAGAAAGCCCAAACAAATCAACTAAATTGAATGTTTGGCAAGTAAGTAAAGTAAGTCTTAAACAGGCCTTTCGTTCTAGAAGACAGTGAGGACGTATCCCAGTTGGAACAATCTTAGACGTTGATCTGACCGAAGAAACCAACGAAGATTTCTAAGTCGAGATCAAACGGTTGGATAACTGTCAAATGATATTATATTATTTGTGAGCTAACTCGATTTTATAGGAATTCGAACCACTAAATAGATTCCAAGCGACCAAATTGTTTCCAGACGCCCAAATAGCAGTTTTGGTAAGTCAAAACTGACAAGGCCGCGCTGGAGGCACCCGGAAGAAAACCCAAGCGATCGGATGTCCAGGCATGCGTAAGTGAATACAAACAACCGAAAGGACCAATTTTCCAATCATGAAGCAGAATTTTCAAATTGACACGCTGAGGCAGAGTCGCTCGGAAGGCTGCCCAGGCAATTGAAGTAGACCTATAAAAAAAGACATGAGTTTCAAGGTTCACAATCCATCTCAAACTTTCAACTCCTTGATCTCTATGCTAATTTCACCATCAAAGCAAGTCATACAAGTCTCTGAAAATCTACGTCAAAGTCGCATCTTTCATTGTCGATAATCTTTCATTTGTAGCATTCTTTTATTAGGAGAATTGTATTGTTGTTACAATCTCCTACTTCTTGTAATCATACCCTCCTTTCCGAAAGTTCTTCGGAAGAAGAATGTTAGTGACTTGCCCAACGAGGTAGTCCGGTATCGGATTACGGGCCTTGGAGTAGCAATCCAACGAGGGTTGTGAACGAAGTAAATATCTTGTGTCTATTCTTAATTTCTGTTGCGTTCTTTGTTTTCGAAAGTTCTTAAAAGAAAAGTTATTAAAATACGAGATTCACCCTCCCCCCTCCTCTCTCGTCTTTCTCGATCCAACAGGTTGCTCCACCAACTCCAAGCAAGTACAGGAGGAAAAAACCTACGCAATATCTGCAGCAAAACAGAGTTCAAGAAAAAAAAGGCAGTCGCTTCAACCACACAAATACCTCAGGTTCAACAACAGTCAGGGCCTGCCTATGACAACCACACAAGTAACTCAGGTATACAGCACCCCAGATGGTAACTGAGCTGGAAGTTGACTCGTGTTTGCCCCAACCATGATCAGTCAAAGTTAGCAATGGACATCAGGCTCTTTGTCAACTCAGAAGAAAGTTTTTTTTGCATAATCTCACATACCTAACTCAACCACCAGATATAACAGCGAAATGTGGGAGTGAAGGAGCAGCGGAAAGGGGAAAAGTATGATTAAGTATAATAAGCTTGGAAGCCATAAAAGAAGGTATAAGATAACAACCCAAATCTAGTACTGAGGACTTCATCCCCCTTTACTTAAAATGGGATTAAACGAGGCACCGGTCAATAACTAGTCCATGGCTTTCTGCTTTTCCATGCATTCATTGCAAGCTATAGAAGGCGACAGAGAGGATACTCCTTCCATCAATAAGGAGCTAGAGGCAAACAACACACGAGATTTGGCTTGGCCAAAAATTTCACACCATAATTTGTACATTAGTAGAGTATTTTTAATTCAAATGTTCATTCAATCACTAGCAATAAATCAGACAGCATGATCATACAACCTTGATATCTATATAAGATACAAAGAAATATACCAATACTTCCTCCTGATAATTTGAAAATGCTTTTGCAAGATCCTGTATACTGCTTATAATAGCATTGTGAACTTCCTTTTCACCAGTCAAACAGTGTCTACAATAGACAAAATATATACATCAAAAATAATAAACATACAACTCCAAGAAGTTTTACATTCATTTGGTTTAAGTATTAGGTTAGTATTAGAGAGACTAACTTTAGATCAAATACAGAAATGCTTGTAGGTTGTTGTCATTCATATTACAGGAAAATTTAATGAATTATTAGCATAATTTGTATGAATAGCAATCTTAGAGTAGATAAGTTAACCAAGAATAAGATTAACAATGAGGTTCTGACTAAAATAGGAAATACAGTATTAAATGCATCACTTCTGGCAAAACTATATAAGAAATTCCTTCCTAGTTTTGGTCCTTCCTTGTTTTGGTCATAACAATAAGTTAACCTTCATATGTTCTATTATATTGGACTAATACCAGAAATTCCTTCGTGGTTTTGGTCCTTTCATCTGTATTTGCTTTTTATCAGATCTTGTCAAAAACTATATGTACTATATTATTATGTGAGATACTTCCCCTGTTTCCTTCAATTAGTTAAGAAGTTGAAATGTAAAAGCTAATCATTTTGCTCATAATATTTGTGCAGACTAATATGATTGCCTGGAGTGTGAATCACATACACTCCTTCCAGAGGTAAGACTATATGATTTCTACTCTCACAACTCCACTTCAGAAACCATGATTATCATTTGACAGATTGCATGACCACCATTTACATATATTTCTATTTAGTCAGCTGTTTGGTTAATATTTACAGGACAGATATAAAAATATAATTGGACGCTAAATAACAAGCTTAACTTACCCTACATAAGATTATATTAAACAGGATGAAGAAATGAACATAAAATCCCCTTAACTGTAAATAACGAGCTCAATTGCCACCTATTTTGGATGTGCTAAATGCATTTTTATCCCACCATTAAGTTATAAGGTCATTTAAATCGCTTTTAATTAGATGAAACCAACTAAAATAGTGTCTAAAGGATCTTAGTAAAAATGGGAGTATCAGAATTCTAGCCATTCAGCATTATGTAATCGATCATTCATAAGATAGACCTGGATATAAACTCTAAAGGTATATATAAAAGCTAAACCAAATAGATGAAGCCAATTAATGTCGAGTCTAAAGAATCTTAGTAAAAATATATTATGGGCGAACTAGAATCCTAGCCATTCAGCATTATGTGGCCGATCATCCATAAAATATACCTGGATATAAACTCCAAAAGAATGTAGAAAAGCTAAACCAAATAGGAAGCAGCAACAACAAGAACCCATGAATCCTAGCAGAGACTAAAGGAATATCACAGATACCTAAATATTTCCAAGAGCAGAGTAACTTCATTATCATTTGGAGCCTCCAGAATCTGAGTCAAAAAAGAATTAATCTGCGGTTACACTTCATCATCACAACATAGAAAAATAATGCAACATTAACAAAGTGTGTTGGAATTACAACAATTCTCATCTTCTGGGTCAAGAAATACATCCAAGGTTTGATAAAACATACACAGGTGTTGTGTGATCAACACATTACTTATATGGCTCATATGTGATCCACATTAATAATATTTCAAAATTATCCTACGGTAAAGTCATGTGTATAATTAGATAATTAATTCTACATCTACAATATAGTAAAATATTTAATCCAAATAATAACTGAAGAAATTCTTATACCACATAGTAATTTAATCAGACCAGCCTATATAAACAAAATTTTGACATCTATACAGAACATAAAAAATTTATTCCTATAATTAATTGCTGCGTTGATTAATTTGATATCAATCAAATGATATGTAACAATAAAATGTCTAACAGTTAAATCATCAAATTATAGGTCATCTTTGCCAAAAGATTAACATGTATTATTAGGGCTTAAGGTTAATTGATCAAACCATGGTTCCAGATAGCAAGATAGAACCTGATTGGAGCTACAGATTGGATGGTTCCATAAACTACCAACCTGTGCTGGAGAGTTAGGTTCAATTATTCAGGAAGGAAGGAGAAGTGGAGAAAGGGTTAGAAGAAAAGGAGGATGTATCAGTTGTTGTCTTCACCTTGGCAACTAGGTCACCAAAGCAGATGTTCTTTGTCCTTCCAGGCCACCACAAACACCTTGTTACACTTTCCTCCTTGTCGAAATTGCTATCGAACAACCACTGATGACATTAAAGGTGTATCTGAAAACTAGCATGGTAGTGTCCCACTCTACCAATATTTCACATCTCAATATGGGAGTGGAACGAGACATCTTTCCCTATCCGAGAAAGCCAAACTATGGGTAAATCCATCTTTTTTATTTGATTGTATTTTGGCATATTCAACTTGATTTGGACTCCTTTATGGAATCAACTGCATATGCAGACTGCAAAACTCAGGGAATATATTGGTCAGATATGGTGCAGTATTGCATGCAGGATATACAAGCAAACACGATGTGTTTTTCTTTTAAAAAACAGTATCAGCTATAACCAAAAAAATTTAATATTAAATAAACTATCCAAATACAATAATCATACTTTGGCACTGGGTTACCAGTTAAGCATAGTATAGATGGAGCAAGATGTCTAACCATGGATAATATAATCCCTTCAAGAGCATGGCTGTACAGAAATACATCACGAAAGTTCAAGGGTCCACCTCCTTCAAAATCAAAATATAGAATCTGCATAAAATATCAATTAGCATAAACATGATGTTCACAATTGATAATGAATAACCCAAGTAGTGCACATTTATTGGTAGTAACATGTTTAGCTTTGATGGCTTCCCCATAAGAAAATGTGCAATGTTGATATTGAATATCTTAAATTAGAATAAATAAATAATCAGTAGTAGAACATAGTATGTTTTTGCATTTCCCACAAAATTCATCAGGGGAATATAAATTCCAGTGAAAGGATAATGTATTTTCCAGGATGAAGTATTCCTAATTTTGAGTATTAACTCTCCATTAAAAAGTTGCATGATAGAGAATGAGTTAAACCATTAACTGGCTTTGTGTTTACTATGTGTTTAAGTTTCTAATAAAGTCCTTCCCTTTACTCTTTTGGCTAGGATGTGGAAAAGATGCAAACAATGGCTTCAAGCACTGGATTATGAAAAGTGACATACATGAGTAAAATAGTTCTCCGATCAATGTCATGCTTATCAATTTAACAAGAATCTCTTCAGATGTGTAATAAAGATAAGACTGCACTTATGCATCAAGGCAGAAAATTCCTTTCCAAACATCCTATGCAGTTAATTAGTTTAACCAATAGTAAGATCAACAATATAAAAGCTCAACAGTATTTAGTGACATGGATTCTGGCTGTCAAAGTAACATATATACTAACCGAAGAAACATTTCCAGAAGATGAGTTGCTTTCATCGGATAAGGGTGTGTGCTCCAAAGATTTTTGATTGGTTGAACTTCCATATACCCTTTCAATTTCTCGTAAAGCGAACAACCATCTTTGCAATAGCTGGATTCTCTCTATTCCTCTGCAGGATACAGCAGCTTCTTCCAATCTTTTAATAGTTTGCTCGAAACTTTTATAACTTCGCATGCCCTACACAGGGAAGTTACAGTCACTTAAACATGCACCTATTCATAGTTAAGAAGTCTTCATACAAATAGATCAAGTGAAAACTTCATTGTGCCACTTTATGGAGATAACTATGTTCAAACAGGTGTCCCATCCCAGCTGTGTCGCTTATAATAATTTATGAATTGAAAAAAATATTATCTCCAAAAAAAATTCATATTCCAAGGAGGGAGGGACTAGCAATTGACAATTTGGGATAGAGAAATAGAAGTAAGCAAATGTGAGTAGTTGACATTATTCCTTGTTCCAAAACCAGTAGTGAAAAGCATTTTAGTTAAAGTAAAGAGAGAGTGTTATGGATGCAGTCGCAGCTGCTTCAGATGCTGAGAACAAACATTACAAAGAGGACGAGAAAAGGGACCAGTACACCATATTGACTATATAAATAAATAAACAATTGAGAACAAGTTATTTATTTTCGTAATGTAACTATACAAAAATATAAATTGGAGATGCAAGGAGTCAAGTTTCAGGCATTGCAGTGTTACACCTAGTATGTGACGCTAGGGATTCCCTTCGCTGCTCTATCTTTATCACTCTTTCTCTCAGTGCTGCCACCCCCTTCTTCCCTCTAGTTTCTTTTGCCATTTACAACACAGGGAAGATAAAGAACAAGAGGTATGGGAGAGACATCTCCTCTCAATCACCCGAGTCCGAGAGCATACATCAATGGACTCGTATCCAAAATGTCAACAATGGAATTGAGACAATGAAGTGAATATGGAAAAAAAAAAATACAAAACTTAATTACCTACATGAACCACACAAGGAAACAAAACATTTATATGTCAATCTATATCTTTAAACAGTTGACGAAAAAAAGTTAAGATATGAATTCGAAGCAACTCTCAGTTTCTTAGGTCGTAAGCATGAATCCACGATTACGATTTAAATCTAAACGGTGGAACAAAACATTGCAAGCCAAAGGAGTCTAACGCGGTTATAGAGTAGAAGACAATACCATTCGATCTTGAATTATCTTCGCCCCACCAGCCACAGCCTGGCCAGCATGGTGTACGACGGTATCGGCATAATTCTTGACAGTGCGCGTGATGTTGTTTTTGCCGCTAACTTCGACGGCCTTGTTGACGGCCGATCTCAACCACGACATCGAGTACGAGTAGGCGACCGAGGAGAAAGGATTGTTCGAGGATGAGAAGAGAGAAAGCAAGAGAGAGAGAGAGATGTGGGGGAGGAGAAGGAATAGGGTTTGACGACGATCTCTCTATCTGTCGTTGGAGCGAGCTGGAGAAGCGGAGAAGGGTCAAAGGGGAGCGCGTGTGAAACAAAAGCACTCCAAAGTGGGCCTGCTGAATCCGGCCCAAGTGGCCATTCATAAGATATTATTCCAGTTGAATTTTTTTATATCAAGAATAGATGACATTTTAAGTTTAATTATTTTTTAAATACCTCGTGAGGCCTCTCTCTACTCATCGTTGTTATCTCTATATGAAGATCTCTCTCTCTCAGGAACGGTCTCCATTGTCCATTGATAATGTTTGCTTGGTCTCCATTGATAATGTTTGCTTCATTTATGGATAGAAGAGTTGTTTAACCTCAAATATGCCTTGCGTAATACATATACATTTATATTTGTCATCATTTAGTTTTAGCATTTAATATTCATTTGCTGTCATTCAATTCTGCCCTCATTTTACTCGTCTTATTCAGAAATAAAAATATCACGCTTTCTTTCTTAATCAATCACAATTTGGACTCTGAAATCAATCTAAATTATGCATTTGTCGCTATCGCATCATATGAAATCACAGTTTTGCACTCTTTGTATTGTGATCTGAATACAGAGGGATTAAACAAAGACATTACTATATATAAAAATATTTATCGATAATTATGTCTACCTCCTCTTGTTCCTGCTCCCGATCAGGAGACTTATGTAGAAGAGGAACCTGAACAAGAAGCCCCAGGCGACGGTGACCCAGAAGCAGTCCCACT
>JBBMKF010000001.1:4220690-4231198 GCA_037834155.1 Curcuma caesia | reverse complement strand
ACAAGATTTAAAAATATGATAATTTAATAGAGATTATAATTAATTCTCTATTTATTATCTAAATAAAAAATATTATTTTTAAATAATTAATAAATAAAATCTTTATTTGTTGTAGTCTTTTTATTTTTTTCAATATTTTTTAAGTATAATTTAGAATTATCTTTAATTTATTTTCTTCTCTTTATTATTCTCTCCGATAAAAAAAACTCAATGTTGTACATTAACAGGAGGTGGTGGCATCTGTCTTTTACAAGTCTGCTCCGTCGTAACCAACTCAACTATACTTCGGGACCTAAGTGGTGGTATCTCTCTAATTGAATTTGACGTTGGTTGCTTCATTTTTTCTAAGAGCTTAGGAGAGAGCTATTTAAGTTCATCTTTAATAATTTAAATGTCATTAATTTTTTAAAATCATTTCCAACCAACTATATATCAATAAGTACTTCTCTTTTGATGAGAAGACTATATCACAAATGGAAGCGTAGGAACTAACACCATTAAGTCTTATTACTCAATATAATTTTTCTCCTAACATTAACATGAATCTCTCTAATGTGCTCAATAAAACGTTGAAGAATGATACATGGTAGTTAAGGGAATCAGATCAATATGTTGACTAGCTTTTAACCCATATATACGATTTTGAATAGACTATGATTAGTATATTAGTTTACTGAATTATTGTAAGCAAATTCAACAAGTGACAAGATTGAATCCCAAATATTCATTTTTTTCACTCACTAAATATCTTAACAAATATCTTAGAGTACGATTAACAATCTCGATCTGGCCATCAACTATGGATGAACATTTGTATTATTGGCAGGTGACATATGCAAACTGTGATTCTTGTTGGATGATTTGGCTGATGCTTCTCGGGCAATTCTAACTTTCTAGATGATCCACGACTATGGTGGTTAAAATAGGCAAGCCATGGATTATGTTGTAATATTGTTCCTTCAGACTTTGTGTCTTCTAGCCTACTTCAATGTCAAAATCTTGACTTTTTGTCAATATAAAACATAAACTATAGTCAACCGAATGAAAATGATGAAATGAATACAAAATTTAAAAATTTATGTAAAATATGCTCGTATAATGCAATAAATATATGTTAAATGAGATCGAAAATATATATATGATTCATACCCATCAAATACTCCCATATTAAATATTTGTTTATCCTCAAGTAAAATCTACAATTAAGACTATTGTGTGTGAATTAAATATCATTATCTCTAATGAATTTATCTAATCCTATCTAATAATTTTATTAATGAACAAAGGCATACAAACTATTTCATTATGGTGTAATCTGAAAGTTCTTTATGTGATGTACAATGTGCTTGCCTCTAAAGAATCTATTATCAATATAAGTTATTTCGTCATGTCACTATATTCTAGAATTTCCAAAGCAAGAGATACTTACCTAACATATGCAAAGCTCATCCACTAATACTTTACATTTTTCACACTTAGCTAGTCTCAAAGTCACATTCAATATTAAGGTAAGCTAATAGGTATTTTCCCAGTAACTATGTGGTTTCAAAAGGATACCTGATTACTTTTACTCATTGTCAAACATATTTTGTTTATATTTTAAAAAAATATTTTTCTTTTTATTTATTATCAAGATATTCTTGAAGTCGGAATGGCTGAATCGAGAAGTCTGAATCCTCTATAATCAGGAGTGATCCGAGTTAATTGAGGAATCAGTCTGAGCTAATGGTGTTTAGGAATCTAAATCTTCTATAGTCAAGGTGATCCGAATTGATTGAAGAGTTGAATAGTCTGAGCTGATAGAAATGAAGAGTGGGAGCGCTATGAATTCCATTTAGACTTTACTTTTGATCTCCATACTTTTAACTTACTTTGCCCTACCCTCTTTCCATCGGATCACCACCATTTGCTGTGTTCCCAGACAAAGGATCGGCCAATTCCTTTCGTCTTTGGTGGAGTATATATATATTCTTGATGTTAATTCCTATGTGCAGCAGCCGAATATTAACGTTTTCACACGTAGTGTTCGCACGTAATTGAAGGATTGGCCATTATTTATTAATGGATATATTCTTTAGGAGAGAGGCCCGGCCTGCGTAATGGGAGGAGCACAGTCTTAATTTGCAACCCCACCCGGCCATGGCCACGAGTCCACCGTGTACCTTTACAGAAACAAATTAAATATATATGTAAAAGTGCATTCGAACCATTCCCCTCAAACATCTCTAAATCTCAATACACAGTGTTCATTCTCTTAATTTAGCATGAGATACGAAATATCTGGTGGGACAGGCCCACTCTCACTGCATCATGCTGGATGACTCAATCCCATGTCGCACGTACGGATGCCAAATTGACGCAGGTGAGGATCACTTTTTCATTTTAATTAGGAATACAAACATATATATCCTCTAAATATATATAAATATTATTAAAAATAATAAATTAATCAACGTATAAACTAAAACTAATTAGGTTATGGGACTATTAGGGTATGTCTAGCTATCCCACTCCACAAAGCTTTTATGCTCTTGCCAAGATAAGGAAGAGAGGTGGATGCCATGGCGAGAATTGTTAGGTAGGTTGGTTACTTAAAGATATTCTGATATTTTCCTTCTTCCTCTTAGAAATTAAAATTTAAATAAAAATCAAAATTACAGATTGACCTACCCATCCATTGGAGAATGTGTTAATGGTGGCTTTTGGACGTCATCACAATTGGTGTCTCTTCTAACTCTCTATCTCTCTATATATGACAATTTCCTTCTCCAATTCCCTTTAATCCTTCCCCACCACTTCCTTCTTCCTCCCTCTCTGTTTACCTTTCAAACAGAGGACTGAGGAAGGAGAGGTCGATCGATGGTGAAGTTTTCTAGAGAGTTGGAAGCACAGCTGATCCCGGAATGGAAAGACAAGTTCGTCGACTACCGTCAACTCAAGAAGCACATCAAGAAGATTAAGCTCGCCCTCCACCGCTCCTCTGTTCCTTCTTCTTCTTCTTCTTCCGAAGACCGCAGCCACAACAACGACGGTGGTGGCTGCGTCGATGGCGGCTATGGCTTCTCTCTTTTGGACCCCATTCGTGCGCTCTTCTACGCTGGCGGCCACGGCCGTGACTACTCCATTCCGGTAAACATTGATTGATCCTAGCTACATTAATATACATAATCCTTTTTCTTTCGAACTTGCTATAATTTCCAGCTCCTCTCGCGAGAAAAGGTGAGGCCTTTGCACTCAAAAAGTCGGGTAGTTCACACCGCCGTGACGCCATTATTGATCGATCGTTATATTCATCCTCCCCTCACGCAAACAGCGTGATTTGTCCTCTCTTTTCATTCAGATATGTGCATATCGATACGTTTCTCTGTTCTGCTTTCGACAGTGATCTCGAGTAGTTAGCGATCGATAAATCTACGCCGTTCCTTTAACTTTAGCTGGTCCAATCAATTACAATTTGTCATTTGTTACGTCGAAGAATCGAATCGAATCAATTCCATTCAAATTCGCAATGGATGATCGTAGTGGAATTAGCAGACTGTTTCAATCTGCTCTGTTTTTTTTTTATTTTTACAGTGTTGTTGGTTTATCATTGTAGGCGGACGAAGAGAATCTATTCGAAATGGTTATCGTCCAATCCAGAGAAGACGAGGTATAATATTTAACCTCCATTCATAATTAGAAAAAAAAAATGCATAGACACATGATGGCAAGTTCTAATTGAAGGTGAGGGAGTTCTTGGAGAAGCTGGAAGTGGAATTAGAGAAGGTGAACAGTTTCTACAGCAACAAGGAGAACGAGTTCTGGGAGCGCGCGGAGATCCTGGGAAAGCAGCTCCAGATCCTGGTCGACCTCAAGGAGCTCTACCTCGAACACCGCCGCCAATGCCACGGCCCCGCCTCCCCTCCAGCTGTTCTGTCCGACGCCACCTCCGTCTCCGGTGATTTAGAAACGGAGACAGATGTAGGGAGGCCACTGGGGGAAGCGACTGCGGCGACGGTAAGAGAGGAGAGGGAAACAGGGATAACAGAGGAGGCGATCATATCGACGCTGGAGAGAAACGGGGTGAGTTTCCTGGGTCTTGGCGGCGCGAAGGCTAAGGCATTCAAGAAGACAGGGAGGCTGCGGACGGCGACGACGCTGCGGATCGACATCCCGCCGACTACGCCTGCGAGGGCGATCTCGATGGTATGGGAAGACCTGGTCAACAGCAGCAGCTCCCGCAAGGAAGGAGGCGATTGCGTGAACAGGAAGAAATTGCAGCGCGCGGAGAAGATGATCAGAGAGGCCTTCGTGCACCTCTACAAAGGCCTCGGCCTCCTCAAGACATACAGGTAATTAATTAACACATCAATTAGTGTTAACACGAGTCAAAAACCTTGTTATAATTGTCTTAATTTAGCAGTTAATTAGCTCTAGTCCTTTTCTTTTCTTTTTTTTGCATATATAGCGTATTAATGTCGTCTATATATATATATTGTGGCGTGCATGCAGTTCCTTGAACATGGAGGCTTTCAGAAAGATCCTCAAGAAATTTGAAAAGGTAATTAAAGCATTAAAATGAAAGAATTCCCAAAATTATAAGGGTACAGAACGGTAATTTTCAAAACATCAGGTAGATAAGTGAAAATTTACTAAATACATGAGATTTTGAATTGAATTGAAGGTGTCGAATCAACGGCCAGAGGCGGCTGCATTCTCGGTGAAGGTCAAAAGGTCGCACTTCGTCAGCTCTGATCAGGTATATTAATTTTCGTATATAATTACTTTTATCATAATCAACTCAGTTATATTTCGAAGACGTATATAAATAACTTCAATTCTTACGGATGCATGCCATTGATCAATTATTCTCATCGATCCTTCACGTCTCCATCCTTTTAATCAGGTTCTACTCATTGATTGTTTCTTTGCTTACTCAACGACATATATACCCCAAATTAAGCTAATGAATCATCAATTAATTTAGCTTGTTTGTAATTATTAAGTTGGCATCTAGCTATATATCACAATGCTTATTCAAACTTTTTTTTTGAGTCTTTGACTAAGAGATGTTTTTATATCACAGCCAAACAATTTCTGTCGAGATATATAGAGATCACAGAGAAAAGATTAAATCTTAATTAATTTAATTTCAATAGCTAATAATGTTGATGCGCACCAGCTTGTTTGCTAAATATATATTATATAAGTAGATGGATGGATTTTCTATTTCATGGTGTAGGAATCAAAGTGATCATGAAAGCAATATAAGTGGGCATTGAGTGCACCACCTACGTGTAAATACATATAAATAGTTAGGACAATCCATTCAGGAGGTTGATCTATCTAATTCGAATTTTATGCCTATTAATTAAATCATCTAGCAAGGTATACTTGGTGTTCAAGTCAATTTAAGGATCCATTCACGTTCAAAAACATGTAAATCTGCAGATGGAGTGTGAGGATCAGGATCCATCACATGTGCTGCAGTTGCAAGAAGAATATACCAAAGTCGATGGACAATGTACCATAACCACTTTTTACGTGTGTGAATTTTTGGGATGTGAGACTCTGATCACTTGCTTAATATATAGAAAAGATTGATAGATAGATAATCCAATGCACTAGCAAGCAATCGGATGCATGTGATGTTGTTTGCCTAGGTCAGAAGAGGTAAGTAATTAGTAATTAATGACCAGAATAATTAATAAATTAATATTCATGCAGGTGTTAAAGCTGGGAGATGAGGTGGAGTCCATATTCACAAAGCACTTTACTAGCAATGACAGAAAAAAAGCCATGAAGTTTCTGAGACCTCAGCGACCCAAGGAGTCTCACATGGTCACCTTCTTCGTCGGTAATTATTTTAAACTACTCTAATTAGTCCAATATATATAGAAAAGTAATTAAGCATGCAGTACCAATCTCTTTAAACTCTCAAAGAACCCTAACTTTCGTGCACGCATAAAGAACACGTACCAGACTTAATTTGCGGGATCAACTATGAATTATGTTAATTAGTTTGATCAACTTAATGGTATGCTTGTTAGTAATTGACTATTTTATTAGCTAGTGGATAAACTGAAATGCAGGTCTGTTCACTGGCACCTTTGTGACTTTATTCACTGTGTACGCCATATTGGCACATTTGTGCGGTATGTTTTCTTCCACCGCTACTCAATCTGATTATATGGAAACAGTTTATCCAATATTCAGGTATTATACATTTCTCTCTCTCTAAATGAATCCTCGTAATTAATGGTAATAAAATAATCTGCGTGATAAAATTATTATCAATGGATTGAATATATGTACGTTGCATTGCAGCATGTTTGCGTTGATTAGTCTGCATGTATTTTTGTACGGGTGCAACATTTTGGCATGGCGAGGCTGCAGAATCAACCATAACTTCATCTTCGAGTTCTCGCCCAACACCGCTCTCAAGCACCGCGATGCCTTCCTCATCAGCGCCTCCCTCATGACCGCCGTCGTCGCTGCCCTAGTCGCCCACCTCCTCCTCCGATCCGCCGGCGTACTCTCCCACCAGCACGTCGATGCCATTCCAGGAGCTCTCTTACTGGTACTATATATATTTATATATATAAATCAATCCATTTTAAAATAAGATATATATAATTAATAAATGTGCAGGTATTCACAGTGGGGCTCTTTCTGCCATTCAACATATTCTATCGCTCCACTCGCTACTGCTTTCTGCGTGTGATTCGCAACATCGTATTTTCGCCGCTGTACAAAGTAATTATATCTTAATCACAGTATTTAATTTAAGCACTGGTTATGATTAATTCTAAGTAATTTAGTGAGTACTTTTGTGGTCAGTTAGTAGGTTGAGCTCACAATTAATGATTAATTATATTAATTGCAGGTGTTGATGGTCGACTTCTTCATGGCTGACCAGCTAACCAGCCAGGTGAGACATATAATCGCTTAAAAGAAAAGAAAAGAGGATTTAATTAACTTTCAGGGAAATTAAACACTAGATATAGATAGAACTCTCTATATAGCTTGTTCTTTTGAATATAATGCAGATTCCATTACTGAGACACATGGAACTAGCAGCATGTTACTTCATGGCGTCTGGATTCAAAGAACACCCCTATGAGACTTGCACTCGGAGTCAGCAGTACAAGCTGATGGCCTACATAATCTCCTTCCTCCCCTACTACTGGCGTGCCATGCAGGTCTCATTGAATATATATAATTCAGTCAGTAGTACTTAGTTATAATTATAATTGTACGTATAATCTTAGTTAATGAATATATATAGTGCTTGAGACGGTACATGGAGGAGGGATACGATGTGAACCACCTGGCGAATGCAGGGAAGTACATATCTGCAATGGTGGCTGCTGCGGCACGGTGGAAGTACTCGACGGAGGCAACGCCGATGTGGCTGGGCGTCGTCATCGTCACTTCCACCGGCGCCACTTTCTACCAGCTCTTCTGGGACTTGGTCAAGGACTGGGGCCTCTTCGACCTTGGCTCCTCCAACTTCTTCCTCAGAGACGAGCTCATTCTCAAGAACAAATCCTATTATTATGCCTCGATGGTACGTATATATGTACATGCATATATACAAATTTATAATTTTAAGGTATTAATTTATGTATGATATTCCTACCTAGTGTTTGAACTTCGTGCTTCGACTTGCCTGGATCGAGAGCGTGATGCGACTGAACGTAGGCCAAGTTGAGCACAGACTGGTTGATTTTTTGCTGGCTTCTTTGGAGATTATTCGACGTGGTCATTGGAATTTCTACAGGTTGGTATGTGTATTTTGAGATTAAATAAAATAATGCATAGAATTAATTAATATTAATTGTATACCTACAGATTGGAGAATGAGCACCTGAACAATGCCGGCAAGTTTAGGGCTGTGAAGACGGTGCCATTGCCATTCTCTGAGATGGTCTCTGATGGTTGAGCCATCACTTAACTACGTCTACAGTTTGATTTGCTAGCTAGCTGTTAATAGGGTGAAGAAGAAAGCAGATGATCAGTTAGTTGCTAGATGCTTTAGTAAAAGATGGAATCTACCAGTACTCTAGTGGCTCCACACGATCGATCTTATAATCATCTATAATGCATGCACAGATTGATTGAGGCGTAAGGTGTGTGCATGTTTTTTATTTCAGTCGTTAATGTCATACCTTTAATAACCAGATTTCCTCCCGTCGTTATTGCAAGACATTTAATGACGGATTTTTTTTTCTTTAGTCGTTGTTGATTTCCAATTTTTTTTGTTGAGCAGAAATTCTAAAACAAAGAAAAAAGAATTTGCAAGATTTAAAATCAAATCTTTCATAATCTAAAATCTAGATGAAAAAGATACAAAACCGCGCGTATTTATTAATTGTCGTCTCGACTAGTGCATAAATTAAATAGTTATTCGCACGTGGCAGAAGACGTCATTTAGTATATGTCGAGCTATCTCTGACATGTCAAAAATTGTTTTTTCTTAGTAATATATAATTTTGCATAAAATTATTTCATGTGAAAGAATAATATATACTCATTCGATACGATTGATTCTAAACGATTAAACAGTAACTTAACATTTTCTAAGTTTATATATGCATAAATATTCATGTTTAAAGTAGTATTTATTTATTTAATCTAATGAAAATTCAAGTGTTTGGCATTATACTCGGAATTAATTCTATTAAATAGGAGGGTTTCATTTCCCTACTTTATACGGCTTCCACCTCCATTAATTAAATTGATTGATTGATCGTATTAAGTGAGCCAAGTACCCTGATATTTAAGTCACACTTATTATTATTATTTTCATCATCATCACTATTATCATGTTGTAGGATTTATAATAGAAAATTAAGAATAGCATATATATATATATATATATCAATTAAAATCAATGAAATTTAGTTTGTAAGTAAAGTTTCTATAAAATAACTATAACAATAATTGTAACTTTAGATTTATACTAAACAACAAATTAATACACTAGTTCAAATTGAGATTGATAAATTTGCTTAATTAGTTTATAAATCTAAACTACAATGATAGATTAAAAATTTTAAACTATAAGGCCTTTGATTTATAATTATTGGATCATATATAAATGCTAATTCCTAATCTTCTTCTGTCCTCATCCAATCATTTATTATGGATTACATGTCACTTTTCCTAATGAATTAACTTTACTAGCTTAGTGGCTTAAGCTTAATACACTTTTTATTGTGGAGATTAGTTCTCTTCATATAGCTATAGTCATATATATGGTGAGTTTAGTTTTGCTTTTAATTTACAAGAACTATATTTTAATAAGTTTTAATGGAATAAATATTTTGATATTTAAGTGCAAAACTAATTCTATTTAATGGTAGTGAAAATTTCAATTTATAGGATCTTAAATAATTGTTCTTTAAATCTATTTTATTTTTTATTTTTAGTTTGTTTAATACTTTATAAATATATGATACGATTACTTAGGAGGCGCTTGGTAGGCGGGTTTAGGAGAGGGCAATGGGAATGAAATTTATTTCATTCCCATTCTTAATGCTTGGTAGACGGGAATGGAAATCAAAATAAGGATTTGATATCCCTGATTTCATAACCTACCCCTCCCCTAGTTATCAAACCCATTCCCATCTGCGCAGCTTTTTCCCCCTTCGCTTCTTTCTCGTCCGTGGAAGCCCCTTCGTCACCTGCTCCACCACTACCGCCGCCACCGCGATCTCCATCTCCTCCGTCAACACCTTCATCGACGTCTCCGCCAACGCCTCCTTCACCAAGCACACTCTCCGCCTCAATAGCGGCCAGACCTTCCTCTGCTACTCCTCGCGCAGCAAGGCAACTCGCTGCTCTTCGCCCCGGGCTTCGCCGACGTCGTGCACCTCGCTGCTCTCCCTGATCCCGCCTATGAGTCAGTCCTCGATCGGTTCAGCACCTGCTATCCGATCTCTGGCGGAGCCTCCTTCACCCGGCCCTTCTCTGTGGAGTACAGGTGGGAGAAAAAGAGATGGGGTGACCTGCTTCTCCTCGCCCATCCCCTCCACCTTCGCCTCCTCTCCTCCCACGACTGCCGCGTCACCTGCTCAACGACTTCAAGTACAATAGCATCGACGGTGAACTCGTTGGACTGATTCTCATTCCCATTCCAGTATCTATACCAAGCACAAAAAATTCGATAATCATTCCCATTGTCATTAACCCCTCAATGGAAATAATACACATTCCCATTACTGAATGTATACCAAACGTCCCCTCAGTTTTGATTTTGAGCCGGATCGGATTCAAACTCGGCCCATCAACCCACCCATAATTTACCTGCACCAAACAAAAGAAATAATATTTTAAATAATTTTTAATATCACATCTCACCAATAACAAATAATTTATTCTTACAAAATATTTATTTATAAATAAATTATATTTCAGCAAAGAACACTATACGTGCATGCCACTGGAAGATCATTAACAGTGCATGAAGCCTGCGAACAGTGTAAGCGCACGCCATAACAAATACCATGAACGATACAAATCGG
>JBBMKF010000001.1:4201545-4218431 GCA_037834155.1 Curcuma caesia | reverse complement strand
ACCAAAAAAGTTGAGACTTGCCCAAAACAAAACTCGGCAAGTACTCTCAAACTGTCTGTCTCTTTGATTTTAAATTTCAAGTATATATACATCCATTGAACAACAAATTAGATTTAGTCTAACAAGTGAATCCAAATAGTAACCCCATGTTAGATTTAGACATCTTCATACAACAACAATAAGAGACGTGAATCCCAACTATTTGGTATTGGCTACATAATTCTTATACAGTAAAACTGATCCAAGGCACAATCTAAAATAATGAGACTGACTAATTAAGATCAACTCAACAATATATGGCAACTATTGATCAGGCTCCAGAATTACTAATATAGTGCATATAGACAATGAACACTATATGTAGATCGATAAGAGATAGTATTTTGATTAACCAATGATAACCCTAAGCAAAAGGTGGCCCAAAGAAAGACAGGATAAACAAGCCTTGGCTTCATGAATGGCATTATGATTCTCACAGTGCCTCTTCAATCAGATCTTCCAACACCTTCCCAGCAATATCTTTGCAAAATTCACAGATTTCCAACCACTCAGACTCAATCCATGCCCTTCCTGTGACCTCATTTTTCACTATCCTCTCTACAATTGTGCTGCTGCTGATGGGTTCACTTGGCACACGTTTCTCATCTGATAACCTGTTTCTTAAAGTCGTCCACACTTCTCTGGATGTGGAAACACCCATCACATCACACTTATGATGGCCATGGCAGGCACCAAACAGTGTGGATTGGCTAATGTCTAGTAATGTTTCATTTACAGCATCAAAAAGGAGTCTGTGGTTCACGGTTCGCTTGGCTTCCTCGTCATCCATGTGCAATGAATCATACAACAATGAAGGATTCAATGGACTGTCAAGCAAATGCCACCTACCAAAAATCATGCTCTTCTTGTTCTCTAACCCAGATGATTGTATCAGCTTTCGCACAAAAACAAATTGCTCATATTCTTCATCTGCCTTGGAGAGAATCATGGAAGGCATCAAGGGCTTTACTGATGCTATGTCTATGTATGGGCTACTTCTCAGCAAGGACCGGGGGACTGACTCTATAGGTGGAGACCTAGAAAGTGCTTCTGGAGACAAAGATAAAGGGGATGCTATTACTTGAGAGAACTAAATATACATGCAATCGGAGGTGGGAAATACTTACGTGGACGCCCAGAGATGGCATTTGCGCAAAACTGTGACATAGCATTACTGATGTCGTCTGCTGCTAAAGTTTGGCTGAAACAACTTTGATTACAGTTTCCCATTATCTCAGGCTTCTCAAGAGAATCAACACCCTGATTATGCATATAACAACAATACTGGAAGTATAAGAAAATAGACGAATCATTCTTTTTTATTAGTGAAGACAAAATGTGAAGGTGTGGTGTAGTATGGGTATCACTATGAATGCTTGAGATCATAAACATTCTGTGCAACATAGAGTAAAGTCAAAGGGAAGTCAATTGGATGTGGAAGATATCCTCAATCTCATTGTTGACTTGTGTTAGTTACGTTAACAATTCACCAACAATTAACAAGCAAAGAGGAAATTAAAAAAAGGGTATAATTTATGAAGCAAATTTGTGAAGTTTTATTACCTTATGAAATGTCCCTTCAGTTGACTCATCGTGTAAGTTTTCAGTACACTGTGTGATCTCTGCTAAGGGCGTTTCATCAAAAGCTTCTGAAAAATCATCATTCAATTTAGTATTACCGTTGAAACTTTGCAACTGTACTCTTTCATCCTGCACTGAGGCAGATTTGAAGGACTTCTCTCTGCTCGGTCTCATGCTTCTAGAGAAGAAAAAACTAGAGACCATATCCTTGAAAGATGATCTCCTATTATTTGTCTTGGGTCCCACAATCTGAACAATGGGCTTACCAAGCAAGGGACCAGAGATTTCCCCATTCAACATATCAACTTCAGAAACTGATGAAGAAAGTGGAACTGACTTTGATCTTGATAAGCTGCCATGCAAATATTCATCATTCTTAGATCCAGATGAAGACAGGAATGCTGAGGATATCATTGTGTCATTTTCCTCATTGGATGACTTGCTCCTAGAGAGAGCAAGTCCATCTTTGCTTCTTTCAATCTTTAGTTCAGAAATTGCAAGCATTTCACCTAACGTGCTTGAGGTTCTGCATAATTCGCTTGGCTCATGACAATTATCATTTGAAGATACCAAAGCCAACCTTTCTGAAAGGCGTTTCTTAGCTTCTCGAATAACAGATGATTCTGGTGAATGAGAAGTTCGTGTAAAGGATGGAGCTGAGATAGGACTGTAAATATTATGCATGCAACTGCAAGAATGCTCTGTTGCTGGAGTTGCATTTTCCACGTCACTTGTAGATCCAATGTCATCTTCCATGTACTCACTTTCTGACTGATTAAAAGAGCTCTCATCCCCAATATATCCATTTGACAATACAGAAGATAAAAATACATCTTCCTTGTTGTAAGTCAGACTTTCTTGCAGATGATGAACAATCCCCTTGTCTATTTCTCTTGAACCTGTCAATTCACCATTTGCCATAGTTTCACCAGAAAGTGGACCATCCGTCAATTTTGGCAGATTGTTAGGAAGTTTAGTCATCACACGGTCAGTTCTCTCGGGGCAAGGCTTCAGAACCACTATCCTTGTCGACTGAGACAAACTCTGACCCTTTGGCTGCAATAATTCACGGGTCCAATAATGATGATCATTATCTTTTCTGATACTTTCCACTGAATCTGCAAGTAATTGCTTCTCAATATGTTTGTCAATCTTTTTCACAGTGGTGCTGGAAGGTTTCAGTACGGTAATTCGTGTTTTTTGTGCTGGTATAGGCACACTCTGGAGCTCAATGAGATTCTTTGTGAAAAGTGGATTCGATTCCTCCAGAAATTTAAGAAATAAATCTCTATTTGAATTTAGAACTTCCACAGCATCTTGAAACTCCTTAGAATCAATGAACTCCTCATTAGTAGCCAAGAGTTTTGCTTCATTGAACTTCTGACGGACAAGGCTCATTCTCCTTTGATATGAATTGTCATCAAATCTTTCTTTCTGCAGAGATTGCTTTTCAATCCAAACACTCTTTTGTGGTTGTTGCTGTACTTCATATACATCTTTAAATGCTTCCCCATGGATGAAAGGCTGACTGTCACATACCATAAATTTGTCAAAGCAATCAACTTCCTTCTGTCGATGAGGTTGAAATTCTGTTAAATCGTCAAATAGATGCCCCTTGTTTCTGACTTTCTTGTCAACTAGGACTGGTTGCTGCATAGGTAAGGAATCAAGACCCATTAGTCTTGCGACAACACTTGGAGGCTTCTGCCCGAACTCTATATCACCCAACATCTCCTGTGACATAAGCATTTTGATTGGTGTTCCGCATGGTTTCTTGTTTGGTGAACTCCTTTCTTTACTTGCTATCTGTAAAAATGTAAATTAGATTGGAGGATTAAGAAATAAGTTTGATTTCATGCACGTGGATGACCAGACAGTGAAAGTTTAGAATGACTACATGCTTGCCCTCCATCTTTGCTCCAACAGGATATATTGGTTCATTCGGTATATCTGCACAGTTCGTCAAAACTGCAAAAACTCAACAAATTATTTTACTCAATAAACTGCAGCTTCAAGAATGGAATACATTTCCTAGATCAGAATACAGCCAAGTTCATAACATCCAAAATCAGAAAGCTGTAAACTGGATATCAATGAAAAAAGGAGAAGATTAAACAAGTGATTGGCTCAAAAAATAAGACCAACATAGGAACCCCAAAAGGAAGGATAAAGACAGATCACTGGAACTGATGGTGGTGGTAAGGTTCCTAATCAAATTAGAAGGCATTGCAAACATTCATGAAGGATTGAACAAAACACGTAGCCTTTGCTGACAGAACTGGTCAAGCTAAAGAAGATCTGATAATACTTGAATGTGATTAAGAGAAGTACCGTCTCTATGTGGTCTCTCAGTCGCCATTTTGGTCCTGGTTATGCTTGTGCCATCATCAAACATGTTAATCATTCTTCCCATGCATCCTGGAAAAGAATCCAGTGGATCCATCTCACTTGCTAGTGACACCATTTACCGAGTTGCCTGAAAAGGACGATAGACAGAGATACATGTCATGGTCTGTAATGTCTCATCAATGCTAAAACTATGTTGGAAAATAAAAGGAGAAAGAACTTGTAGAGGGGGAAAGAAGAAATGTTATAGTGAATGAAAATTTTTACCCTGTATAAAAATCAAGATTACATAAAATTCTCTATCTTTGCAGAGAATGAACTCCTATTTTGTATAGCAGACAAATCACTATTATCATAAGACACAAACATAATGCAAGACCCAGTATATATAGACATTCAAGAGCCATTATGTAGACATGAAAGATCTATCACGTGGACATATAATATCAATATACCTGACTAGTCAAATTTTTTCAATTCTGCTATCTATTATTTGTCTTATCCATAAGTTAATAGTTAATTATACACGATATAAAATCTTATTATTGTGAATGAGCATCATTTGTTGTGTCATATATGAAACCATAATATTGTTCACCTTTTTTTTTTTACTTAACAATTCCGATTCACTGATCCTACAAAGCTAATCAGACCTATATTTAGATTATTTTTTTTCATATATGTTAACGTAACTTTATGATTGACAGTTATGTTATAATGAAGGAATCACTATATATACATTCAAGATCCACTATGTACATAAGTAAGATCCACTAAGACCAAATATATAGTGAGGATATCTAAACCACATAGTCAGGTTTCTGTAATACCATAATACATACCTAACTTTCATATTTACCAAAATATGTAATTATTTCTCATTATGACCCTCCTTTACCAGTCGACTGCTCATGACTCATCAGTCGATTGATATGCGGATAGTTGACTGCCCGATTGGTTGTTAAACCTTTTGTGCTCCCATTATGTGGCAGTCTAATAAGCTCGTGACAAAACAATTTAAGACTGTGTTAATTTCAGAAACCCACAGCTCTCTATCTAGGATGTGAAATTCATGTCTGACGGCATAGTTACACTTAAGAAGTTACAAGCAATGCAATGAGCTTGGTTTAGAATGTTTTTGAGGTGTCTAAGGCCATCAGTGAGTTTTGATCAAAACTCGCTAATGGCTTGGGAGCCTCTTAAGTATAGTCATGCCTTCAAAATAAGATTCCACAGCCTAAATTGAGGGCTATGGGTTTTTAAAATCCTTATAAACTTGAGATAATTTGACACAAACTCATTAAAGGGCCCGAGCTTTTCATACTTATTCACCAATACCATCAAAAAGTTTCTAGGACTCCCTGGTTCAGACCATGTCAATATTTTAAAATTCTAAGTGAATTTTGATAAAAAAAATTTTCAGATAGTCTTAGGAATCTCAGAATAACTTCAAACAAAGACCATTACCCTCTTAAAATTCTCTTAAGTGTAACCATATTCTCAGACTTAGATTCCACAGATTGATAGATGTAGGTTTTTACAATTTTAAAACAATTTAACACAAACTGATTAAAGGGTCTAGACTTGTCATACTTATTTAACAACACCACCAAAGGGTTCCTAGGACTCCTCTGTTTTAGGTCATATCAAGATTTTAAAATTCTATACATTGTAGGGTCAAAACTCATTGATGGCCTTAGACATCTCAAAAACACTTCGAACCAAGTTCATTACACTCCTTACATCCTCCTGAGTGTAACCATACCCTAACATGGATTTCACAACCTAAATTAAGAGATGTGAATTTTTGAAATCTTCACAACTTTAAGACAATTTGGCACAAGCTCATTAAAGGGTCAAAGCCTGTCATACTTACTCTCCAACACCACCAAAAGGTTTCTAGGACTCTCCTATTTTAGACCATGTAAAGATTTTGAAATTCTGGACACTGTAGGGTCAAAACTCACTGATGATCTTAGGAACTTCAGAATCACTTCAAAGTAAGATCATTACACTCCTGGGAGTCTCCTGAGTGTAACCATGCCCTCAGCCTAAATTGAAATATATGAGTTTTTAAAATCTTCGCAACCTTAAAAAAATAATTTAACACAAGCTTATTAAAGGGCTTAGGCTTGTCATACTTATTCACCAACACCAGTAAAGGGTTCCTAGGGCTTCGTTGATGTCAAGATTTTAAAATTATGAACATTTTAGGGTCATCAGCGAAACTCGTCGATAGCCTCAAACTTGGACCATTACACTCATGGGAACCACCTGAGTGTAACTATGTTCTTAGACCTAGATTCTACAACCTAGATTGAGAGTTGTAGGTCTTTGAAATCTTCACAATCATAGACAATTTGGTACAAGCTCATTAAAAGACTTAAGCTAGTTATATTTACTCATTAAAACCACCAAAGGTTCCTAAAACTCCTCTTGTTCACACCATGTCAAAATTTAAAATTTTGGACACTAAGTTCATAAGCAAGTTTTGGCCAAAACGACAAAACTCGTTGATAGTCTTAGGCACCTCAGAAACACTTCAAACAATGTCCTCATACATGAATTTCAAAGCCTAAATAGAGAGTTGTGGGTTTCTAAAATTAACACAAACTTGAATTGTTTTGTCACGAGCTCATTAGACTACCACATAATGGGAGCAAACAAAGTGTATCAATCGACAATCCACATAGCAGTCAACTAATGAGTCATGCGTAGTATGGGCATAATAGAAAACAGCTACGTGTTTTGGTAAATAAAAAAGTTGGGTACTCATTTTGCAATTATGGAAATCTGACCATGCGGTGCAGTAAATTGCTGCATATATAGATATGCAAGACACTGCAGTGAAGTTTTTTTACCCAAAAAAAGGTAAACTATAGTGAAGTTATCTGTAAAAAGAAATGAGAAAACAGATCAGACCATTTACATTACAGGAATGGATCACAAGACTTCCATAACTTTAGAACTATCTTTATACATGGCACAGGGATGATGAAGAAAGCCCCTCTAGGCTAATCAAAGGAAACAGTAATCATAATAGATGAAAAGACTCGATGGAAGGTGCAGACATATAAAGCAAGGCAGGTATTGAATGTTAAGATTTAGCATGAGACAAAATCACGATATGCAAGCATGAGAAGCACGCCATTAAAGGAAAGAACAGCAGATTTTTACTTGAAAAACAAGGTCCACAACTTTGTAAATGGATCAACACAGCTCTCCAAAAATATCAGCTAAAACTTTCAATATAAAACACAACACAAAGAATCAAATGCATAGGGCAAAAGAAAAGCACTAATGCAAAAACAAGCAAACAAACTCTCTGGACAGGAAACATCATATGAACCAAATTACTTTAGAAATCCTTTTAGCAAATAAAAAGAGCAGAAAGCTGGATTCCTAGCTTCGCCTAATAAGACCGAGGGAAACGAAAACTCATTTTAGCAAAGGAAATTGCAAGATAATTACAGGGGTAGAAGAATATCGCTCCAAATAAGGCTGAGTGGGTACAGGTCTATCATAGAACCAAGCGCCGTTAAGCAATCTGGTGGAAAATCAGAACAAAATCAGCACTTTTTCTCGTTATAGTGTCCAAATGCTGTTTATTAAAGAGAGGACTCACACTCAATCAATCGACCAAATTATTAAGCGCAACAGTAGCGAAACCGAAAACGCTAAAATAATCCCCGAGAAAGTCGAAAACTTTCAGCTTGAAACACAATCGACCACCGTAATCCGGCGAGGAAAGCTACATTCCAAGCTGCAATAATCGAGACCCATCACCGAAAAGGACGGAAGGGCGAAAAATTAAGTACGGAACATAGAGGAGGAATCAAATCCAGCCGGGGAAAAGGGGAAAGAAAGATAGATCAGGGGTAAAAGTGAGGGGAGGTCAGAAAAAGGCTGGGAGACCCACCACCGGCCACCTTACCGCGTTTGGCCGCCTCAATCTCCGCCGCGCTCCCTCCGCCGCCACCGCTGCCACAACCTCCCGCCGAGATGCACCCGGCTGGTGCCTGCACGCCGATTCCTGCTTCAACCGCAGCGGGGACTGGAGAGAGAGAGAGAGAGAGAGGAGAACGTGTGCGTGTTTGTGGATGTGGAAAAAGGAAAATAATTGGATTTGGTTTTATATACCTTGTTCCGATTGAGACAGAGCAGGTAAACTTTATTATCTTTACCTGCATATATTATTTTATGCGGAAGTTGTTGCTGAAAAAATATATATATATTTTTACTTTTGATATTTCATTCAGAAAAATTTCTTTCTTCAAACTACTCTAACTTTTTCAAATTATTTAAAACCCCCCTTTGATATTTATTCCATCTTCAAGCCATATGCGACAACTAAACAAGTAGTGATAAATATTTTGATAATTTTAAACTTTTAGTAGTATTTTAAAAAAGATAAATTATAAAATAGAATAATTAATTATTTTTATAACAACAAATAAAAGTTAATCTACAGATAGAGTGGGACGACTCTACGTACGTACAGTAGAGTGTTTGGCCTCATCTATAAATATTTTGTTGTTTTGTTCGAAAATAAATAATAAGTGAAGTGTGATTAATTTGCATGCATTATATTCATGCACGCTTGAAATATGATATATATCGATCAAATGGTCCCTCAAAATGGATAGCTTCTGCTCATGTCTCATTCAATAAGAGGGAGGATCGAGTGAACTAATTGTCAAGAACAAAGTTACATGTCAAGGATATATAAAATCATATCTAATGATGTTTGTATATATTATATATTTGCACAAGAACTTGGAATATTTAATTTGCATACTAAAAAAGTAAATTAATAAAAACATATAATTAACTAAATTAAATGAAGATATATATTATAACTAAACAAAACAAGTAATAGTCTCTAATTCATTAAGGATCCAAACTTTTTCATTATAGACAGGCATATATAATTAATTAATTAACTTAGGTTAACTCACCAAGGAGGAGAAGGAAAAGCAAAAGGAGATGCAACTCTCTTTGTTATTTGTACTATAGGCAGCTTTTCTTCTCCTCTGAAAGTTAATTAATTACAAAGCTGTTCTCCGACACAAGAAAAGCTGGCAAAATTCTCTGAATATGCAGAACTGTTCACTCCTGAAAAAGCTGTAAATATATTCTTTTTACAATACATAACAGCAATATAATTACCTATTTATAATTAATATATATATTTTGAGGCTCAGGCCATGGATGCCCAATATCCGATCGATCCCTGTGTTAGGTGTCAGACGACTAATTATCTGCTTAATTAATTAATTCTACTTTTTTTTCTTTTTTTTTTATGCTGTTGGTTGTGGTTGTGGATCAGTCCCTCTCTCTATATATAATATAATCTGAAGTAGATAAACCAAAGAGGATCTAAAAATAAAAATAGATCCAAAGGCTTGTGTATCTATATAATTAATCAAATCTGAGATGGATCGCACACAGCAGACAGAGACAAGGCAGATCATCTGGCTAGCTGCTTATTTTCATATGAGTTAACTCACAAGAAAAGTTTCTCCTAATTAATCATTAATTAAACAACATGCACGTACGAACAAAAGCAGGTACGTATTAATTAATTAATATAATCGTATACATGTTTAATTTACTACTTCAATTATATTAATCTCATAAAACTGTATAGTATACAGATGCATAATACTGCAGCTACGCGATCATGAGCTGGAGAGTACGTGTAAATGATTGACGATGCATGGGCCGGACGGCAACCCATGTTCATAATCCCAGTACGCTAGCTAGCTAGCTCATGCAAACAACAGCAAAATAAGGATTTGATCGGGAGAAAGATAAATCCACAAAGCCTTAATTTCGAACAAGAAATATATATTTATGTATATGTGTTGCATGATTGCAGTTGAAGCAAAAGCTGAGTGCATGTTTGGGCACGTTGCAGTGGCTTGCTCTATAATGAAAGCTCTGCTGCCTGCTTCGAGCAGCACTGTGGAGTAACAGTGATGGACACTGTGACAACTCCTCCAAGTAAACTAAGTTAGAACCAGACAAAGCTAGCTAGCTAGCTGCAGATGACAACTCAGGGAATTGGATTCTTCAAATGGAAGGAAACGAATCGATCGGTTGGAGATAATTTGCATGACGCATTGAATTTCATCACTCACACGGTAACTAGGATTCCATTTGGATCGATCAAGACAACACTACTGTAGTTCTGGGACATAGCTGAGTTGTCCCCGGGGCAATGGTGCAACAGTAGGACATCCGGATTGTGATCTAGGGATCTGCGGTTCAATCCCCATCTACGACGTATTTGTAAGATTTTTCTTCCAAATGGGGAACGCAATCAAAGGATGCTGGACATCTAGATTCACCGTATGCGCTTCTCGATTTACCCTGATGGTCGGTGGGAAACTTACTGGACCGGCCACCCCCAGGGATTGAGTCCATGAGACTGACTGGGATCTATCCTTTTTTTTTTTGATATAACTGAGTTGGTTACGACGGAGCAGACTTACAAAAGAGAACAAGGATTTGAATCTCTCCTCCGTCATGGTCAACTGTAGTTTCTCAATTTACCTCTTCACAGATGATCATGACATGACTATGTGGAGCCATGCTAGAGTGGGAGATTCCATTTTTTTTTAATAGAAGAGACAGCACTGTTGTACTTATGATGATTAATTCAAGGACTAATTATATGCTATATATAATAATGCTACACTATATATATAGTTTCCATGAGAAAAAAAAGTAACTAGCTCGATCCTGACTCGATCGATCGTGTTAGTTAGTCATTCATAAGAAATTAACGCTGGGATTGAAGCTCCATCGTCCGCTGCATCGAGAGAGACGTGCAAAAGTTAGTAACAATTAAGGACATAAATTAATAAAGGTTCAAAATTTGAGTCGGGATTATTCCTCATTCTTGATTTAAAAAATATATAAAAAAAGAGAACAATATTTTTTTACGTGATGTCAAAAAAAAAACAACTATTTTTGTCGTATAAAAAAATATTACGGATAGATACGGGAATCCCAAAATTTCGTAGTCAACTTGACTTTTGGCGCCAACGTTGACAAATACAAGAACCTAGCTGCGAATGGCGATCTGGGTCAAAGATTCTGCGACTCATTGCAGTGCATCGACAAGGAAGTCAAAGTGCCGACGCAGCAAATTTAATTTATTATTATTCTTGCAGCTTTAATTTTATTTATTATTTATTTTCAGATTTTATGACTACTTCTAACAATTAGTGTCTTTTATTATTATTTCTCCTTTTCCGTTTAATTAACGAATAATTTATTTGCTTGGGCTGTTTCAAAAACACTTCTTTCCTCTTCTTCGATTTGGTTTTGGTTGGTCGAGTGGAGGAGTGAAAGGCGAAGCAAGGCGACTTTTTTACCCTCTGTTTCACTCTTCACTGGGAAAAGGAATGGAAGGCGGAGGAGGGCAGCGGCGAGTGGAAGCGGAGAGTTCCTCCTCTTCCGTCGCTTCTGCGAGAGTCGATCCCTCGCAGAGCAGCCGCGATTTGGGCGAGGAAGAGAGCAAGGTGGAGGAGAACGACGACGAGGTCGACGGAGACGAGGACGAGGAAGCCGCCGTCGCCGCCGATGGGTTCGTTCCCTCGCCGCTGATCCCCCTCAAGGATCAGCTTGAGAAGGACAAGGTTTGATTTATTATTATTTTTTTGAGCTTTCTAGGGCAATTTGAGATCCATTTTCTACAAAGGTGCGATTTTTTTTCCTTTTGTTTTCCGTTTGCTTCCTTAATCTCACGACTTTCGTGTGACCGTCGATCAAATCAAGCCGGTACCAAACTAGTGTTGTCGAAAGCTCTACCTGGTTGCTTGAGTGTTAATCGCACTTTGTCTGTCTCTATAATGGGATTGCTCCTGGCATTTGGCATTGTTGGTAACCTATGGCTTGCCTTTACATGCTGTGGTCCATAACATCGGGGTTGTGACTGTTTGTCATAACCCATCACTATTATTGTTTTTAAACTAAGTTTGATTGTTGATTATTTGGGAAATAAGCACTGAAAATTTCAACATGCAAGCATTTAAAAGCAATCAATCCATGCTACCGTAAGTTTGAGTTGCCAAGAACTTGGAAAATTAGTCCCACACGTGCAATGAAACAGAGTTTGTCTATTTTTTGTGTTAACTAGATAGTGAGCAGTACTGTTTGAGAAACTTTTATCATCACAATTTGGTTTGTATGGAATGTGATCCTCTTTCTGTGTTTTTCCTGATGCCATATAAACTACTTAGTTGATAATAATATTGGTACATTTGGTGCTCCATAAGTATTCTCCTAGCTAGTATGTTCTGCCGTAAGAGTTACTGTACACAATGGTACAAGGATTTGTGTCAAAGGAGGAAGCTATCTGTTCATATATGCAAGATTTTGTAGATTCATGGTGACCAATCTGTGTTGGGAAGTTCAGAACTAGGGGATTGAAAGGCTCCTTGTTTGATGATTGGAAAGAAAAAATTTTAGGCTCCTCTCCACTCACATTGTCGCACTGCTAATTTGTAAATTGTAATGGAAGTCATGTGTCAAGGGGATTTCTTGGCTGGAAGTTCCTGCAAAGCTGAAATGAGGAACTTTTTTAGATGGAGGAAGAAGGCCACTGTTATTTAGGAGAGTTGTATGACTCCTAGTAACAACTAATTTATCTACTTAATTATCTGCTAAACTTGTGTTATGTTGTGGTATACATCAAATGTAATGTTTTGTTCTTACATTTTTGCTTCTAAATGTTCCTTTTTCTGGAGCTATGCATAATGATTATTTAGCCATGCATGTCGCGTAGTTTGTCTCAAAGATTCAATGACCAAGTATACACAAAACAGTTAGTGGTTTATGGCAACTCAATGAAACTTTGTGATGTTCTGACCACAGTTGATGTAATTGGGGGATCTTTAAGTTAAAACCAAAAGCATTGGACATGGAAACAAATGTATATTTGCATTTTGGGCTTTCTGTTATAAGTAGTAAGTTCTTTTTGACTTGCCTCTTTTGCAGATAGATATAAATGAATTAAAACATAGTTTTGCAGTCCTGAGGTAACTACATTAGAGTAGGTATTGGAGATTTAATTGTCTCTCTATATCTTCTATTTGCTTTGCTTCCATGGAGTTTATTTCTCTACCTACTATTTCAGATTGTTTGAAGCTATGTTTAATTAGTCAATTTATTGCTATGGCCATGTAAAGATCAACAAACAAAGACAATCTGCCAATTCCTGTTTGCAGGAAGAATCTCTTTGTTAGTTTATGTAAACGTTTTGCAGGAAAAAAGTTATCCAAAATCTCAACATAACCATGTTTTTATGTATCTTCCAGGAAGATGAGAGTCTGAGAAGATGGAAGGAAAAACTACTTGGATGTGTGGATGGAAACTTAAATGGTTGTTCTTTTATATATTGATTTTTGTATATATATATATTGCTTACAATTTTTCCTTGTTCTATGGAATGTCATTACTCATATCCTTTTCCTACATCTTTTATCTGCAGGACAAATCGAACCTGAAGTCATATTTCATTCAATAGGAGTTATATCTGAAGGATATTCTGATGCTGTTACCTCCTTACCTATTGCAGAAAACCAAAGCCGTGTACTTTTTACTCTGAAGGAGGGATCAAAATATTGCTTTAAGTTATCATTCAGTGTTAAGCATAATATTGTCTCTGGCTTGACTTATTCAAACATAGTCTGGAAGAGAGGGCTTAAAGGTACATTCGTCTTATCTGAATCTCTTTTTTGTACATTCTAGTGTAAAATATTGTCAAATTGTGTTGTAAACTAACCATATCATTCAGAGACGAAAGCCAATCTGGCTTCTTGGTGAGCAATTATAAATGTTGTGGCTGCCACATTAATATAATTCGCCAGGTGTAGGTTTAAAGTTCTTATCTGAAGTCACTAAACATTTGACATTAATTATTGTAACTGCTGATCCTTTCACTAATTACTTTTGCACCAAGCAGCTGTTTTGTTTGGTGAAGTTTGTACTTTCAGATTAGTTACACAATGATATAATACATTAGCTCTTCCAAGCTTCTATAACATCAATAACTATTTGATTTGCTAGTGGATCAAAGCAAGGGAATGCTTGGTACGTTTGCTCCTCAACGAGATCCCTATGAGCATTTGCTCGAGGAAGAAACTACTCCATCTGGGGTGCTCGCTCGAGGAATCTACTCTGCGAAACTCAAGGTAGTAAGCAGTGTCTTAAGTAATTATTTTAGCTTCATGACTGACCTCCCTATTCCAGTATTTCAACCAAATGCATACTTTACTAGTTTCTGATCCTTCATTTCCCTATTCTTTGTTCCAGTTTGAGGACGATGATAATAGATGTCATTTGGAGCTCGACTATTCCTTTGAAATCAAGAAGCGTTGATAGTGTATTTATCTCGTACGATTAATCATTGTGAACTACAATAAACCATGTTTGCAGATATCTGACTGTGAATTCATTTCAGGAGAAGATGTTTTAATAGCTGAAATCTGGATCGAGACTCTTCGTGCTCATCATGTCTACATGGACGTCTACTTTGTACGCAGTATGTACTATGCTGTAGTGCAGCAGGTCACTGAGTCCTAACTTGGCTTGCAGTGTTTACTTGGAAATGAATTTAAAGTTTCAAGCAGGATTCTAAAATATTTATCCAACTCTTTATTGCACAAAATAGTGTCATCTGATCCCATAAGCAATGCAGCATCCCGATCATCATGAATAGTTTAGCATGAATTGTTCCTTGGAGCACCAAGGATTCTCGTCCCCTTGCTCGTGAGCACACTGGCTATCAGGCAGCCAACAAGCTTGTTGTGTGCTCGTTAGCTCACTAGCTAGCAAGCGCCGCGGCCGGCAACTCGTAGTCTGCTTGTGAGTCTGCTGAGGTAGAAACATCCGACTGGCTTGGCTTGCAATTTGCTCTTGAGCTTGCCGGCAGCTGACTGCAAATTTGCAGCTTGCTCATGAGCTTGTTGGTCGTCAGCCGCAAATTCTTAGTTTGCTTGTGAGCCTGCTAGCTAACACGACTTGCTCATGAGCTTGTTGGAATTTTTTTTTTCTTTCTTTCCTTCAGAGCTCTTTGAGCTGGAAAAAACATTTCTTTCTGCTCTTGAGGTAAATTAAGGAGGGATATGATTTCTCTTTTACTTTGTTTTATAGTTGATACAGTGGATAGGAAGATTCATATGTGACAGAGTCAAAGTCGTTATTTGAGTTTAGATGGAGAGTTTAAATGGAGGTCCAAGTGAAGTTCAGATAGAGGCCAACATTGCCTGGGCGCTCTTAGTCCGGCCATTCAACTCCCCTAGTCTAGTCATTCGATTTCAGATGATTCAAATTCTTTGACTCTATTGGAGTAGTTATTCTATTTCAGAGAGCTTAAATTCCTCGACTCCATCGGGTGTCACTTGATTCCAAAGGAGTCAAAATTTCTGACTTCATCAGCTTAGTCCGTTCGACTTCTGAGGACTTTAAACTCTCCTAGTTCAATTAATTTGACTCCATCAACTTGGTTCAATTGACTCCCAAGGACTCAAATTTCTTGACTCCAGCTCAGTCCGTCCGATTCTTGATGGCTAAGACTCTTCAACTTCATCATCTCGGTTCATCTAACACTCGAGGACTTAGACTCCTTGACTCCGCTAGGTCTGTTAACTTGACTCCAGAGGACTAAGACTCCTCTGCTCTATCAGTTCGATTCACTCGATTTTTGAGGATTTAGACTCTTCAACTCTATTAGCTTGATCATTCTGATTTAGAGGATCAGACTCCTTGACTGTATTAACTTGGTCATTCTGATTTAGAGGATCCAAACTCCTCAAACTTCTTTAGCCTACATCTTATAAATAGTTTGTTGACAGTTACTACGAATATTTTCAAATGCAGCACCATGACTGAATGGAGGAATAATCATGTGGTTGTCAAACTTGATCCCCTACATGCTCTCCCACATACACGTGACATCCATCAAGTGGAGAAGCAGATAACGGTTGTTGGATATGATCTCCTACTATTACTAACGCGGAGTTGTTGTTGTTTTTTTTTGATAACTATATAAACTCTAGAAAAGACTTATGCGAAAGAGGTATGCATAAAAACACACTCATCCCTTCTCCTTCCATTAATCCTATTGTTTTCATTTTCTCTTGGCCTCTGTGCTAATTTGAGTGTTAAAGCGGCCATGCGCTAGATTTTTGCTCGAGTGTCGTAGATATTTTAGTGTCTTCCTCTCCCTCAGCCCATTGTTCTGTCCATCATCAAAGTCTATAACTTCAACTCCTCGGCAGTTGTCTTTCAGATCTAAATCACCAGACCACAATCGCAAACAGAAAGAAACAATAGTGAAACCTTGTCTTTATATATCATTCACCCCTCTATTATTATTGGGTTTTAGGATTAACTGGGCATAAGACTCTTTGCAACGTTCATCAAAAGAATGAGCCGTGTCTTCATTGATTAAGCAACTACATGCATTAGCTTCAAGATCAGACAATTTGCAGGAATTTTCCTCCAAACGAGGATCGCAATCAAAGGATGCTGGGCATCTGGGTTGGCCGCTGTGTGCGCTTCCCGATTTACCCTGGTAGTCGGTGGAAAACTTCCGTGGGATCAGACCGATCATCCACAAGGATTGAGTCAATGCGATTAACTGGGATTATCATTTTTTTCAAGATCAGACAATTTTACAAGTTTGTATAAAACTTCAATCGACTACACTTTTGGCTTCCCAAAGAAATGCTCGATCTAAGCTCGACTGGTTTAGTTTAGTTCCGTTCGGTTCATTTCAATTGACTAACATCTTTAGTCCGCGTATGGCTCATACAACTAAACAAAAAAGTGTCGTTTGACTTTTAAGAAGTCAAAGTTTGGAATAAGTCATGAACAACCTAAAGTTGCAAGCGTACACACTTTGT
>JBBMKF010000001.1:4148292-4158650 GCA_037834155.1 Curcuma caesia | reverse complement strand
ACCTCCTTGATGGTTCTAACAGTGTATAGTGACTCAAAATTTATGTTTCTTTGCTGCATTAATTCTCTGAGAAATGCAGTAAGCTTTAGAGCACCTTGTCCCACTATTTCAATGCCGATATCATGCCTAACAATACCTTCGAGAACTGTGAAAACAAAAACCTGTATGTTAGGAAACTATACGGAGACATAAGGAACCTCATTCAAGCAACATGGCAACTGAGCAAAAAAGGCCACATTAAATATAACTATATGGAATAGGTCTAATAATATGATAGAATATATTGTCATCCAATATGATCAGCCATGTGTATGAACATTAACAAAAAATGAGAGCGCCGTGTTAATCACGAACCACTCAAACTCGGGAGACAAAACGAGAACCTCTTTCACTGGATAAAGAGCAGCTGCATCTGTTCTCATTCATGGGTAAGGATAATTTCATTGGAGCTATAGGCACCTCTTGGAGTCTTCTCTTGGAGGAAGACTCAATGGTTATCTTTCTGAGTTCAGGTTGGTTGAATTCTGTACTGTATGAATCCTCCGCAGCAGTTGACTTCCATCACAACCCCGATAAAGTTCTTGATGGCATTTTAGTCCTTTCTGTTTCCTCACTTCTGAACCTTCCCTCATAAGGGGATGGGGACCAGCTTGAATATGACAACCCCATGCTGGCATGAGAATGTCAGTAAGTGGCATTAACCTTTCACACAGTGCAATGAAGTTACTGAACGTACTTAACCAATGTCCTAGTGGTCAATAGTAACAAGGATCTCAATAAAACCATAATCATTAGCAAGCTTTAACGTTTTAAAAAACAAATATTTTTTCCTAATTTTCCTGAAGATTCTTAAAAGATACACATCTACCACTTGTGCAAGCCTAAAACAAGTTGTGTTACAGAAGTACAAATTACATGGTACTAATTTTCAAATACCATAGATTTCTAATATGAAGGTGTACTTGATCACTCCTTTTTCAAGAATATCTCATGCTATTGGTCCAAATACTATGACAAATATCTGAAATTATTAGAAAAAATATAATAAAATATATTATCTAAAAAAATTAACTGTAGCTTCAACTATAAACAAAATCAGAGAAAATAAGTTAAAACAGTGTAGATATGATACAGACGAGCAATAGATTCACTAGTTATGCATAAGTTAATTAAAGGCTTAAGAAATAAAGGGAGACCCAAAAAGCATCAGCTAATGTAATAATAAATGGTACGATAGATCTAAATATCACAAGCAATATATCCTTGCATAAAATTCAACAGAGGGAAAAAGTTATGTAAGTAAAAATGGTTAAGAGATCTGAATATTACAGTAATATGTTCACAAAATTTGAGGAGAACATTCCTCGCATTCATTTGTCGCATTTATCTTACTTGTTTTAAGCAAGCAAGGCCATTTGGCCAACAAAATTTCTCTGTGGCACAACTAGGCTACTGCCAAACCACAAAAACAATCTATAGTGACAATTGTGTGATGCACCCTGGACACTGGAGCCGCACACCACTGGTGAACCTAACGTGATTGATGCAGCTAAACAAAAATTTTTGATTAGTTTTAGTTTATAAGTACAACTTAAATCCTAATTATCATGAAATCCCATTTTTACATCGATCCATGAAATTTCATCTTGGGCTGGGGCATAAATGCACGGATACTGTTATGGGCCGATCCGACTTGGCCCAGAAAGTTAAGGTTCATTCCAAATAGATGGCACGTCAGACAGAAAGATGATTTAACTTCACGCCTTGACCCAGTGATCTCAACCCGGTCTCTAATTCAGATCAACCCAGCTCGACCGCTTAATTCCGCTCAGCTTCGGTGCTCGAGTGCGATACGAAAGGCAGCTCAGGTCGAGTTCCAACGCCCGACCCGGCGAGTAGGCTCCGCTCGGGATCAGACAGCCGATCTCTGTCTCGAGTCAACCAGTCGCCGACAGAAAAATATAAGAAATCAGGTGATGGTACGATTAACCTAACCTCATTAATGCGGTATGTTAGTACTAGTATATATGATGATGCATGATATGACTTTTTGCTACTTCGACGGTGATGGGATATCTTTCTTACTTAGATGGGACATATCGTCTGACAAAATCTCCACGCACAGATATTTTCCTTAATTATGATAAGATAGATTTTCTTTATTAGTTTTGAATCCATTTGAGGACTTCCTTTCATGGGCATGGATAGTTAACATCTTCGATCGCATACATCCTTTGCAAAGTTGATCTGCGCGGACAAGTCAAAAGTCTTTAAAATTAAACAATACTTAAGTCGGCCAGTTCAACGGTTAACCTAAGAATCGAAGGACGATATAAACTTCAACAATCGCCTTAGATTGATCGTTATAAATTAAAGTAATTCCATCTTTATCCTAAGTTCTCTTTTTATGAGCTTTGAGTAACCTCTAATAAACTTATATTTTCACATGGTGTATCATGTGGTACGACTCTATACTTTTACATAAGTAAAAGAATATTACTTTGCCTTTTCCTCTACTCACAAAAGAAGCCTCCCATAAACCATCCATTTTAGTTCTAAACTAATTCAATAACTATCACCCTATAATATCTTAATATTCTTCTAGATTTTTTGTTTAATGTATCTATTATGACATTAACTTCTTCAGGATGATGTTTGATAACTCTTTTGAGTAAAAAATATTTCACACTCTTGTAATCTTTAAACATCTCAAAGATAATCTCATAGAGATAGTGCTTTCAAATTTTGAATAGAATAATTCTTTTAGAGATCTTTTAACTCATGATAAGAAGAATAAGCTAGCTACCATCTGATCTTACTATATTATTTCTAATTCTTGAATAAATGTATTCGTGTTAAAGAATGAATTCATCCTCTCTAGAAGAAATAACTAATATTAGTGCATTCCTTAATTTTTGTTTGAGCTCCTGAAAACTTATTTCACAAGCCTCAATCCAAGTTTAAACGCGTGCAACACACAATTTAATAATCAATCAATCACTAAATAATGATACTATATGCGTAAGTTTAAAGAAATTATCTTGACCTTGATTTTCAATTTAATCGGTTCAACTAATTCATTATATTTGATTTCCAAAACATAAACCCTACTCTAGACTACATGATCTTTTTTTTTTAAAAAAATCTTCTTTGACTTTTATTTTAGGTCGATTTCAATCACATTGTGAGATTAGATTATGGCTTTTTCTAGTCAATATTGGTTTCATTTCTATGGTGGTCCATCCACTCTAAAAAAGAAGATAGGTTGAGACTGAGACGACAGACATTACTTCGCATGGTGTGCCTCGTGCCTTAAACGCACCTTTGGAAGATCAGTAAACACAAGTATGCCGCCGGTTGGTCGTCTACCGGTGACGACTGCCTCCTTATTGGAGGACTCGATGGGGTCCACATGGAACCCATTCGTTGGCGAGGCAGGTAACTGCGGTACCCCTCATGATTTTTTGTTTTTTAAATTAGCAATATATATTCTTATACAAAAGGTGGAATCCACCACTTTAGCAGCCTCACACGATCGGTCCCACAACTATTTATAAGGAGGTAAATTGAAAAACTGTAGTTGGTCACGACGCAGGAGGGTATTGCCTAGCTTCGTCAGGATTCGAATCCTTAATATATTCAACTCTTATAATCGATTAATCTTGAAGATAATCTATCTCATCCATAAAAATTTTTCATCAATATTCGAAAGTAATCATAGAGGATGACCCAACAACTCAACTTTCTTCTAATCCTATAGAAAATCTGGAGACACTTATAACGAGTGATCAAATAGTTTAATTTTTTTAGACTCAATTGTTCATTAAAAGAAATTCATTTTGCAGTGTGTTGCAATGAATGATTCAACCTTTTGACTTTCTTAAATTCAATTTTTTATTAGAAGAAATTTATCTTGCAGTATGTCATAATTGAGATTTGAATCTTAGATGTCTAAAATACTATGTAAGTGTTCTATGGTTGCACGATAATTCGAGGACTTATTAATTTCACTTTTGACTTTAGAGTTGTTAATAATTGAAAAAAAATCAATTTTATAACAAAAAAAAGTATTTGAATTCTTGATGTCAAAAGAAAAAATTTTTAGAGGTAAAATTTAAAAATTATGTTAATACTAACGCATACATGATTTTTTTTTATTTTTATAGAATTTTATAAAAATAAAAAATATTTTTGTTAGACGATAATGAACAAGAAAAATGTAGTTGATGATAATTTTAAAATCTCTTTAAATAATTCATTTTTTTACAATATAAATATATAATAATCATATATTGCCCCCAAATCTTCTTTTCAATTTCATATATCGCCCCTCTTTTTATAAGATTCAATAATTTGCCCACGCTATACCCAATGGCTGAAATGTAGTTTTTAAAAATTCCAAGGTAAAATAAAAAATAAGAAAAACTCTGGCTCCAAATGTAATTTTCTCTTCTATTATTATTTATATTAATATACTTTATTATTCTTTTGGTTGTTTTTTTGGTTGGTAGACTGTTTCACATCTACTAAAAGCAAAAACGGATCGCTCTTGCTGATTCCAATTCCGGTAGCTGCTAAGCGAGCGGCTGCATTTGGAGCGATCGAGAAAGGGTTTCCGATTGATTCCGTTTGTCCTAGGAATCGTTTCTTCGCTATTGGAATCTCTTCGATCTGCGTTTCTCCGATCCATCATCTCCGTCTCAGCTACTGCGGCTGCGATCGATAATTCATTCGGTGATTCAAGGTAGTTCTCCATCTCCGTGATCTTCGTTCCGAGTTTGATTTCGTCTGCTTTCCGATCATGCAACGGGGATCTGAGTTTCGATTCACTTGATCTGTTGATATGTGAGTTTTCCATTGATGGAACTATTGTTTCCGTCACCTTATTCGTGGAGTTTCTGATCCCGTTGGTTAACTCCGCTAGCTATATTTTGTTGGCGTTTCTGGCATTAGGTTTCCTTTTGATCTCAAAGCAACTGAATAAATATGCGCACACACTAGTCGATTTGAACGCCTTGTTTTACACCTTACAGATGTCGATTGATTTTATTCGGAATGGTGGTTCTTCTTTGTTTATCGTGTTTTTCATTATCTTCTGTTTGATCTTCATATCTACTGTTGTATTTGTGATTTTTGAGATAGACGTAGATCTCTGTTCTCTTGTGGGCTGCTTGATTTCTTTTTATCAGATTTGTATGGAGGCATTGGTTCCTAGTGAATAGTTGATTCTTCAGAAGGTCGAGGTCAACTGACCGCTTGTTCTCTCCTATCAGAAAATGACTGGTATGATAATTTGGATTCATATGATATAACTTTATGTGTTTACGAAGTGCTGCTAGAATCCCATCTGATGTCCTTTTTTGTGATGAAAGGTCTCGAACCGTTTCACACTTGGGAAGATAGAAAACAAAGGAGATCAGATGTGGAGAGCTTAGAAGAAGAACGAAAAAGGTTGAGTTTAGGGTCTCTAAAGAAAAAGGCCTTGAATGCTTCTTCGAGATTTACCCACTCTCTTAAGAAGCGAGGGAAGAAGAGAACCCCTAATAGGACTTCTATTGTATCAATTGAAGATATAAGGGATGTGGAAGAGGAGCATGCGGTCTATTCATTCCGTAAGGAGCTATTTTCTAGAGACTTATTGCCTGATAAACACGATGATTATCATATGATGCTCAGGTTAATTTTCCACTATCAAATAACAGGAATTCGTTTTTAGCATTAGTATTTTCTTGAAATCCTTCACTTAGAATTATACCTTTGGGGACTGAATTTTCTTATTAATTTATCAGCCAATAAGCATCTCTGTTCAATTTAATTTGGTTCCATACTTGAATCAGTTTTAAACATCCTGATTCAATTGGGTTTTAGTTCTTCAATAACAAGAAAGAATCACTGTCATTGTCACAACTTCTTTCTAGATGTACTTTTATTTTCCTAATTGCTTATTAATGGATTTACGTGATACAGATTCTTGAAAGCTAGAAAATTTGACTGTGAGAAAGCAGTTCAGATGTGGGCTGACATGGTTCATTGGAGAAAAGAATTCGGAACGGACACAATCATAGAGGTAGGCTATCTTTATGAGATTAGCTTTTAGTCAACAGTTTTAGGTGCTGAACCTTTGAATGAAACAAATTTTTTTGCATATGTGGTGCAGCCCTGCATATTTGTTCCTACTACTGTTATTTATAATTTATTCCGCTTGCTTTGTTCCATTTCTTCATCTTTTTTCTTCTTTTTCATTCTATATCTCTTTTTCATGTTGTGCCTCATGTTTGTGTAGTATGTGTTCGGATTAGAGCTATAAGGATTGGTTAATATTAATGAAAATTTCCCCTGTTAAAATTGCTTCTTTTTAGTTTATAAGAATTAGCTGATAGAAATGCCCATCAGTTTATAAAATTTACTGTATCACTAATCCTCTGGAAATCCTGCTTCATTTGGCCGTGCACATGATTTACATAATTCGAGTATGTGATATTGCAGTTCATCGTGTTTCCTTCTACATGTATTTGAATGATTTGTCATGCCAGAGAGATTTACTTCGATTTTGATACTTGATGTTGAACGGTTGGTACCATATATCCAATTGCACACCAACATAACTTTGTTATAGTGAGCATAATAAGCATGGAGATCTTGGCAGCTCATACAGAGAAAACCTCCTTTTCTAAAAAAATACAGGTAAAGGAATCATTTCAGATAGCGGGCATACAAATTATTTCCTCATGCACCAGTTGGAAGTAAACTGCATCTTGGCGTCTTGTTGGCATTCTCATTCATAAAGGGTATTGTGGATGCTGTGCCACCAGATGAAAATGTTTCTATAAAGGCATATTTTTCTTATTTTTCACTCCTATTGAGCTAATACTTGTTTACATACTTCCTTTCTATTCTCTTGCACCTATATTTCAATGATTTCTTCATATATTGCCTATTTGTTTTATTCTCTTGCACCTATATTTCCACCCATTTCTCCAAATATTGCCTATTTGGTTCCTTCAATTATCTGGTCCTAAAGTTCCATTTTTGTTAGCAATAATATATGGAGATTAGAAGCATGCATGAATATTATGCCACTTAATGCTGACATGTATAACCTACTGGGTGCTAGGATTTCACGTTTGATGAGCTCGAGGAAGTTTTGCACCATTATCCCCAGGGATACCATGGAGTTGATAAAGAAGGAAGACCTGTTTACATTGAGAGGCTAGGGAAAGTAGAACCAAATAAGCTGATGCACATTACTACAGTAGATCGATATATTAAATATCATGTTCAGGAGTTTGAGAAAGCTTTACATGAGAAGTTCCCTGCATGTTCAGTAGCTGCAAAAAGGCGCATTAACTCAACGACTACCATTTTGGATGTGCAAGGAGTGGTATGTAGGTTTCCTTGTTTAACACACTTGATTGAATTGTTAGAACATACTGTAGGATCGTAACGGGCACTAGAAAGGGTTGAATGATGTCTTTTAATTTTAAAAAGGATTTTATAAAACATAAGCAGCGGGAACAAAATATTTAAAAACTAATTTAAAAGCAGAGTAAAGAAAAGGGGCACAATGACTTAATATGGTTTAGAATCCCTAGGTACCTACTCCTCAGTCTAATTATTCATCCTTCAATAATCCCACTAACTTTTTTCTTTCCTTTTATAAATTTAACAAATAACTATAATTTAAATAAAATATAAGTACCAAATATAAATAGGCAAGCAAAGTAATAGCTCAAATACAAATAGTAATAAAAAAACAAATATACTAGGCTGCTGAAGCACTGGTTGCCTGAAGAAATTTTGCAATAAAGAGTCTTTTTGAATAATATTGAGTGATTTCTTGTGATGATTGAATAATTTTAGAGTATCCTTCTAGTCCCTTTATATTGGTGTTCTTCAGGTGATCCGATCGACCGGAAGATACTCTCTTGGACTTATCTTTTACTTGGTATCCATTCAACCTTGACCAATTAGGACTTCTTAATGGGGCTACTTTATTTGCCTCATTCAATCTTCCTCATTTGCCAGGACTTCTTGCCTAGAATTTGATCTCTTTGATGTACTGTGACTTCGTTGCTTAATATTCAATTTCCTTGATCTATCATGACTTCCTTGCTTGGTATCCGTCTCTCTAATCTATTAGGACTTTCTTCCTTGATTTCAAGTCTCTATGATCTACAAGGACTTCCTTGCTTGGATCAGGACTTCTTCTGTCAAGTTACCTATACCTGCATACTTGACACATTTGTTAGATATAATTTTAAATTCTTTATCATACATTAAAATATTTGGTTTGATTATCTATGCTACATGCACCAACACATACAACAAATTCAGATTGAATTATTTCATTACATATTCCAAAATTTCAAGTTGCATTCAACTGAGACAGGGCTTGAAGAATTTTAGCAAGGCAGCTAGAGACCTTTTGCTCAAAATGCAGAAAATTGATGGAGATTACTACCCTGAGGTACTAAAACTAATCCATCTTCATCATTGTTTATGATCATTATTCATCTCTTTAAACTGTGATATTCTATTGTTAAAACTTAAAAGTGCAGACTCTACATCAAATGTTCATTGTCAATGCTGGTCCAGGCTTTAGGCTGCTTTGGAACACAGTTAAGGGTTTTCTTGACCCAAAAACAACTGCAAAGATACATGTAAGCTCTGTAATACTTAAAATGACTTATTTTTCTGGTACTTGTTGTATCACAATACATTTTAATTACTTTATCATGCAGGTATTGGGAACAAAATACCAGAGCACGTTGCTTGAAGTTATTGATGCTTGGTAAGGTCATATCCTTCTTCATATCTCGATACTGGTACTGCTAATAAATTGTTCTTTTGGCGGTTGAGTTACATGCACGTCAAATTTCAGCCAACTTCCAGATTTTTTGGGTGGCACATGCAATTGCTCTGCTGAAGGCGGATGCTTGAAGTCTAACAAAGGGCCATGGAACAATCCCAAAATCATGGAGGTACGTTTATTTAGCCATGATATTCTATCTAGTTTAGGATTTGAACAATTAAAAGGAAGATTGATCGATTTAGTTGAATTTATCAAAGCCTATATGGAATCATTTCCAAGACCTTTCAGAAAGATTGATGCTTGAAAAAAAAATCCGTTTACTATGATATTATTCCATGCGATCCATTCTCTTGAATCCTTTCCATGATTTTGTTTCTTTGGAGTTGAATACCTAGATAGCACAAGGAATCATTGTTTCGTACTTGAAATAAGTAATGTATTACTGTTTTTTTTTTTTTTCAAATCTTAGCTTGTACATAATGCTGAAGCAGCATTGTTAAGGCATACTAGACGGATGTCAGGAGATGAGGCCTTTGTAGGTTCATATCTTTTGAAGGTAAGTTCTTAGCTAGCCTTTATTAGATTCCTTTTTTTCTGGATATTGAAAATTCTTACATCCTTCCTTCATCTTCAGGGAAGAAGCAGCGGATGGACAGTTGATCCTGGATCAGATGTTGATGATCTAGTTTCTAAAACTGTCGATCATAGCCATCTAGCTTCAGTTTGCGAAGAAGTGAGTTCTCCTGCACTATCTAGTTATCGACATGGTATATTGACATATTGTGCTTTATTTGTATTACACATTCTTCTCAAAATATAGTTAGTTCTTCACGGCTAATCAAAAGATAAAAAAACAAATGCTTCTCTACTACATATGGTTTAAGATACATTTCTGATTTTTCTCGATCCGAACTGACTCAATAATTTGGACTATTATCATATTAGATTGGTTTACGGAATAAAAAATATGTTATATAATGCATATGAATCTAGTTTAAAATGCCAAATAATTCATATAGATATATAAGTTAATTACCCAAATAAATTATATAACATTACTGTCAACAAAAAGGTCCATTAATAAACTAAGAATTGTATGGTTTAGTCTTCAAACCTGTATTGCATTGTAAGACAATTAGTTATACGTTTTATATGTTTTGGACTTATAAATACATTACGTTGAGTATGTTTTTCAATAGAATTGTTAACATTATAACTTAATTTTTATTGCATTAAGTAAGCTTTTTTATTGGCATTAATAAGTTGTTTGAAAGTAACCTAAACACCAATGACTGTTCCGACCCCACTCAAGTTGGGTCGAATCCATCATACTTACTTTGGAAACAATTTTCTTTTATTTGAAAAACTTACGTAGGGTTGACTTTTGATCGAAAACTAACCAAACTAGACTTGACCATGTTCACCCCTAGTGATAACATAAAATGCCATTATTGGCTGTACATCAGGTTTAAATGGTCGTAATTGCTTAATTGCTCTTTAAACACTATCATGATGCATATGCAGGTGAAAGCAAGAGATTCGCTAG
>JBBMKF010000001.1:4128334-4145702 GCA_037834155.1 Curcuma caesia | reverse complement strand
CACACACCAACGAATTACGCAGCCAATCAACGAACAAATCCACCACCTTCTCCTCGCTCTGTTCCGAACGTGATTGAGCGTTCAACCATTGAGGCGACGAGGGCGGCACCGACATCGCCCGCGGAACAGCCCCCGTCGACCCGGCTCCAGAAGCGCGCGCCGGCGGGGTTGGAGCTCGACGCCAAGATCATGTCGCAGCAGAAGATCGATAAGGGGTTCGATCGTGGGGTGGAGGAGGAGGGGGACGGCGCCGTGCACTCTCTCCGCCGGAGGGTGGCGCCACCCGGCTCTGCCGGTGGCGCCGTCGTCTCTAGTACCTCGGTTCGAGGTGCAGTACTGCTCAGTGCATGATGGCCGACGTGGGCAGCCAATTACTTTACTGTTCCCAATTAATTAATTCCCGCTATATATTAAATTTTATGTACACTAACAATTTGAATGATGACGGTGAATTTTATATATTTCCTTCGATATGTTTAATCTACAAGTATTTCAAACGATAGATTTATTGAAGTATATAAGGATTGAATTTTAATAAAGTCAGAGATAATATAATATTCTCTTTCATTATAGTAGCTTCTTGATTTATCTCCTCACATATGATTTAGGATGGACCGTATAAACTATTAGAATGGCGGATTCTACAATTTTTGCCGAAGTGTATTTTTCATTTTCAAAATTCTTTGATTTTTATATATAAATATTCAGTTTCTTAATTCTGAGACAGTTCAATCTCATATTTCACTAAATTCAAAATTTGAGATAGTTTTTAATGTGATGTCTCAATATCTTTAGTTATTCAAATATCGAATGCATAAACTATGTAGATTTTAAATCCTAATTATTTAAGATAAATATCCTATCTCGATCTTACCACCACGTCATACTTGATAGGGCTTTAAAATTCTTTGAGCTCTTTATTGTTTTTGCCTAGCTTGAATGGTTTACTTCGGCTTGCCCAACATGACTTGTATGTACGTAATTGGCTCACTTAACATGATCAATCCCCACTTGGCCCATCTAGTTAGGTTGGTCTAATTGATTAATTCAACTATCTCACTCGGTTAAATCAATTTTCTCAATTCAAACAATTCATTAGACTAATTGGTCAGCTTACCACCTCGATTGATTTGACTAGCTAACCCTACCCATTGCCCCTTCTACCTGACTTGTCTAATGCAACTCATGCTACCAATCGAGCAACCCAACTCACTGACTAACCTAATCTAGCTATATAGTCCACCCAACCCATTTAGCTCAAATAATACAATTGGCTTGAATAATTTGCCAAGTCAACTCAACTATCTCAATCAATATTGCACTTGATCATCACAACTCGACCGACTCAAATGAGTTTACCAGCCTAACAACCATTTGCCACTACTACACGACATGTTCAATCCACTTAGCTCGCGTGATCACTCAACCAACTAATCAACTTGCTCAACATGCTCGAAATGCTTAATTTAATTCATTTGGCCCGATCGACGGGCCCTAATTGCCTAGCTTGATTGACCAAACTACCTGCCTTAATTATCCAACTAACCTATTATATTGTCTTTCCCAATTGACTCATTTGATTTATCTTAATTTTAGTTTTAAAATCATAATTAATTAGTAAGCACTATAATTATCTATATATCTAAATATTAGAATTAATTACGTCATAGAACCAAATGAATCATTCCAACTTTATTCCATGCATTCATATGTACCCACAATAAATAAAATAAAGCAATCCATGAAATTAAAGGGGGCGGCATATATATGCATTTCAGTATAGAACTAAGTTTCATATACATCATCAATTAGTACAAATGATTCCATATCCTCTTTATATCATGATCAATTAACTCCAAAGTAAACAGCTAGCTGATTGCCTGATCATGGCACCGAGAAGATCATGTATATTGCCGTCATTCCTTGCTCGACTTGTACAAACACTAATGCCCTGCAACAAGACACACCTCCTACCATGTGCTCCTCCATCACTGATGCTCAGAATCATACACCCTCTCTCTTTCTGTAGTTCCCTACTCAACTAGCTGTTCCTCTCTGAGCACACTTTGTCTGCTAGCCAGCACCGCAACAGAGGACAAGACGAACCCAGTCTCCTAATTAATGCCCCTTTACATGAATTCAGTAACTAAATTATTGCAGACTGGAACCCAATGCCAATGCCAGTACCTAACTAATAAATTCTCAGTATATATCTCACGATAATTAAACCAACCTACCTTTTACACCAGTAGGGCAGCTTACACCTTAAGAACTCTTCTTCCAAAGCCTCCATCTTTGGTTCAATTCTCTCAGTCCTCGGCCCTTAATAGAAAATATCCACTGACTGCCTTCTTAAATTCCTCTGCTGCATGCCTAATATCCGCATGTGTATTTGTGGCACTGCATGGATGAATTGGTGCATGCACTTCTTCTTCTGTCAGGAAAGTGAAAAAAAAGGTTAAAGAATAATGGCATTATTTATTTAATTAATTTTTTTGAAGTTTATTTATTTTTACCTTGTGGAGTGATAAACTCAAGTTATCTGAGTAACTGATGTGATTTAATATATGTTGTTCTTGGATTTTGAGCCTTGGTGAGTTAGAAAAGTACAGAAGAGACCAGAGGGTTTGTGAAGAAGCTAGAAGACATCAGAGCCATGCACTGGAATGTTAGCGTTTCTGATAAGGAATCCGGGTAATGATCAGATACATGAATTATAATTTTGAATTTGTACATTCGATAAGAGAGGAGTGTAAGGCTTTAAGTTGTTGTTTATTTGACACTGCAGCTGGAATGTGTCAGTGAATAAGCTCACAGGCTGGAACTTGAGCTGCTTCTCCAGTTCTCCTTATTGCAACTCGAGTATGTAAATGCAAGTATGAGATATGCCGATGCAGAAAGTGTCTCTACACCATTGGAAACTGATCGAGAACACTGTTATGCAGATTCTGAAGATATATCAGTTGGTTTGAAAATGAAGTGGAAGAAAATAAGGCTCATTAATTGTAAACTATCAGGATGATTAGTTTGATATTGAGCTGTAAACTCGAGAGGAATTCTGAATGTAAAATAAGACACTATTTGGACAAGAAAATAGTATTTCAGACAACTAATTGAGTACAGAAGGGAATCAAGATCACACACTTTGATAATCTATTCAACTTCTACTAATTATGTACTTGATTTGGGGCATCTGATCCAAGCTTAAGCTCGAGATCCAACTCTTCAACAGGCACATACTCCTCGATTTGCTTCTGCAGATCACCACCATCACCAGTACAAGAGGCAGCAGCCGATACTAAGAAATCGATAGAATTTTTTGGTATATGAGTCAGTATTCTCCTCTTGTTGTCTGTAATCATGATCCCATCGTCTTCTTCCTCTCTCCATCTCTTTCTACCGAATTCCTCGGAATCGCACCCCAATTCTCCTTCTCCAAGAGTTGGAACTCGAGGGGCATCGTTGATATTATGACCGAGAGCAGGAGGTCCGGAATTAGGGTTAGGGTTAGCAGCAGCAGCAGCAGTGCTGCTTTGCGAGAAGCGGCAAGGACGGGGCTGATACTGATCCGGTCCGCGCGGCAGTTCCCGAACGGCGTCGTCTTCCCTCGGCGCGTCGGCTCGGGACGATCTAAGCCTCGCCCTGTCCCTCCGGTGCACGTTCATGTGCCCACCAAGCGCCTGCGCTGACCGGAACTCGCGGCGGCAAAAGCTGCAGGAGTAAGACCTGGGCGGCCACACGCAGCCCCCCGAGTGGGCCTCGGCGGCGTCCGCCGCGAAGGCCTGCTCCTCCCAGGACGGCGACGGCAGTCGACGGCCGAGAACAAGCCTCGGGTCCGGGCTCAGCTCGGTGGCAGTCCGCATCCAGAATCTCGCCTGCTCCATATACGATCGCATCGCATGCATGCAGAACCTTAGCTTATTTATAGGCCTCAACTGAAAAGCTAGCAAGAAATTAAAGGGAGCTTCACAAGCTAATCAAACAGATCGAGGAAGAAGAGGAGACGATGAGGTTGGAGGAAGACAGAGATGAAGCCAATTAAAGCGTCTTGGAAAGAAAATATGTCCGAGTAGGAGACCATGAAAGGTACGTGAGAATCTTGGAGGTTATGGAAGCCTGGAAAGTCTGTTCATTGAGGTAAAATTCAGTCTCTTTTTGTTGACAGGAGGATCCTTCATTCTTCTGCTCTCTTTCAACTGTTGATGTTTCCTTTCCTTTCCTTTCTTTGTTTTTGACCAGTGTCATCTGCAGGGCCCTTTCTTTCTTTGAGTTTATTCTCAGAAGAAGGAAGAAAGATCATTAATTTACTTTCAGAATTAATCCGATGAAACTGTTCAAAACCTGGATTAAAACTGTTCTTAATCATAAATTCCAACTGTTCAGACATCACTTGTAAATAAATTAAATAAAGAATAACTTAAAGATATTATTCGAGGTTCGTCATCTAGTCAATGAAAGTAACATTGATATAGGCAAGTATTGACTAGAGAAGACCTTGTTCACTTTGGAACGAAGAATCCTTTAATTTGTTAGCAAATTTGATAGGCACGATAATTAAAAAAGTGTCCTAGATTTGGATGCTCGCAAGAACCATGAGAAAAGATGGAAACAAGAAAAGAGTTGCATGAGTGGAGGATTAATAATGATTAATCCTTATAAAATAAGATGGTTTAGATCATTTTTAAATTTATTTCACTTGTTCAAAGTTCAATTTATAATTTAGTGATAGAGTGGAGTTGAATGTTACTAAGAGAGACATGCATTGCTAGAAGGATATGTCGATGACAATAAAAGAAATATATTGCAAGAAGAAACTTAGTTAGGGTACAATTGTGACACTGAATGACCTACATTTGAACTAGAAAATAGAGCAAGTTGCAACCATCAACAAATTCACAAATGAGAGCAACAAGGTTCCTGAACCACGGTGCAACAGCAGAGCGTTTACGCAGTCTCCCGAGTATCTAAGATTCAAGTCCCAACTATGACGCACTATAGGATGATTTATTTTTTTCAGTAAAAGGTTGGTCCTAAGAAAGTTGGGACGTTGGGCCGCTCACTTTCAATGAAAGGATGGGCTTAAGAAAGTCCGATTTACATTGATGATTGATGGGAAACTTCCGTGAAATCAAACAGTCATCCCCAAGATATCCTTTTGATGTTTCCTTCCATTTAGGATTATAAATGAATTAATCAAACGTTTGTGATCAGTTTGATGTTAACTTGGTAAGAATTTGTTTATATTTGTTCAATACACACAAGATCAATTAAATGAATAAGTTTGAACAACTCATTAAACTAAATGAATAAACTTGAGCACATTTATATTCAGCTCGTTAATATTCATAAACAGAGATTATGAATGGTTCACGAATAATATTTATGAAAAAAGTTTATGATCTATGTTTATTAATAAAACTCTTATCAACATAGTAAATAAATAATTAAAAAACTTCAAAATGAACAATCTTATATTATTAAGCTCAAGAATTAATCAAATAAGTTTAAAAATATAAAAATTTTAAACAATCAAACAAGTTTGAATTGAAAGCTTAATAACTTATAAACTAACCAACCTCAAGCTTGTAAAAAAGAAACCAAGCTAAATTTGAACAACCATTTCAACAGTTTGATTCATTTTAGACTCAATTCGATTTGGTTCGATTATCGTATCAAACAAGTTTAATACCACACAACTTGACTTGACTTGGCTCGTTTATTGCTCTACTTCCATCACTATAAAGATTCTCCTCTCAAGCATTTCTATTAATTCTTCTCTCCTTCCTTGTGTTTACTCACAATCCAATCTACAATGACAGCAACAGATCATGAGTTCTCCTGTTTACTCACATGCATGCAACACGATTTCTAACCCTAATTAATTACATCCTAATCTTCCAGGAAACTTGATTAATATTATTTTCCAACTAGAATACAAATTATCATAGTTCACATCACCCTTGCCATAAACTATAAATTTCCATTTCACATTGGCACTTTGTCTCAACCCTAAACCTCTAATCAAATCAAAGTATTGGCAGTCACTTTCCAAGTGATATTATTTGGATAATTATAAAGGCGCACAATATAATTTGACAGTGCAATTAATAGATATAGTTGTGTAATATTGATGATATGGTGTGAGCATAATTTGTTGTTACCGTGTGGGACCATTGAAGTGACGCGCGGATTATACTTTATTACTCAAGTGAGCATAATCTGCCACCCAAGACAATCTTGAAAGTATTTATGATAATTAATCTCCATTGACCTGACTTGATGCATATATATGCTCCACTGATTGAGGACTAGGTATCTACTAAACTGATTTTATGTATTGTTGTTTAATTTATTGATTTCTATTCACTAATATTTTGAGAAAGCCAAAAAAAATAAATAGATTTTGAAAATAATTCAACAGAATAAATAAATTTTTTTATCCTTCTTTTTAATTTGTCCAGTTAAACGGACATGCAAATCACAGAAATGTTAATCAACGCAATTAATGAAAAATTAAGACACCAAATTTTTTACATGAAAAACTCTTCATCACTCAAAAACTTCCTTTATTAAGTCTTCTCTAACAACCAAAAGAGGTGCATTTTAATAAATTGTATCAAATTAAGAAGTCTGGTTTTCACCAGAATACTATTGATAAAGTTGATATATAGAGGATTGAATGAGTCAGATATTTCGATGACAAATAGGAGCATCATAGTTTGAATCCTGTTCAGAAAACATTTGTCTACGGTAGGATACACAGTTTGCACTTTTAATTTTTTCTTGATGATCGATAGAAATTTTTTATGTAGATGAATTGATCACTTTAGAATTAATAGATTTGAAGAATTGGATATCTAGATTATTAAAAAATATTAAATCTTCAAAAATAAAAAAAAAAATAGTATGAGCAAACTCTAAGGGAACTCATTTGACTGTGAAAGTACTAGTTCACTAACTAATCGTCTTTAAATATTCTAAAGATTTAAATTAAATACACACGGTTAAAAAGGCCAAAACTCGATTATTATCTTCTACTACAAATGCAACTTTAATTTATTAAATAGTCATGATAATCCACATATTTGAGAAGAGAGACATGTGGCGTGTGCGAAGGACAAATGTCACAGCATGTTGAGCAGCCAGAATCTCAATCTAATCTTCGCAATAATAAAAATATATAAGCAAATAATCTCTATTATTGAATCATTATGATTTACTAATTAAATTGTTTACTATTTTTTAATCCCTTTAGTTGATCTCGACACAAATATGAATAGCTTAGTTTGATAGAGCAGAGAATTGAAAATTCTCATGTTAAGGATAGATATTCATATAAATTCATTGTAACGGAGTAAAGTTATTGAAGTAGACATGAGTCGAATCTCGACGAAGTCGAGACAATGTCCTCCTCTGTTTTGTCCAACTGTAACATCTTGATTGACCTTCTCACAAATGGTTGTGAGGTCGGACCGTTGGGATAATGAATTTCACCTTATGTTGAAGAAGAAGGGATACATTTTGCAAAATTCTTCTACGTACGAGTTCTTTGTCGAACGTGATGAGAGCACAGGTGCGGAGGGAAAAGACGACGACTTGGTCGTCATCGTAAGTAAGTTTGCTTCTTTTAACATTTTTGAGTTATCTTGTGCGGTCGGTGCTAATGTTGTCTCTGCAGGCGTGGAATCTGCACGATGAGGCCAAGGAAGTCTCGTGTCCGGGGAACATCACCGCCCCCTTGCTCGCTTACCATTTGCGACAAGCGGCTCGAGTGCATCTTTTTTCCTTCCAATGTCCCTTCAAAAAATGTGATTTTTATGCGATGGTTCCAGCAACCGCTGAACTCTAATTCCTTCCTATCCTTCACCTGAAGCAGCGACAATTATACGCAGCATGGATGTTGTGCCGGTCAACGAATGATCCGACGTCTGTGATCTCAAGAAGGATCTCATTGAAGAAGAAGAGAACCTGAAACACACTTTAATAGGAGGTTAGATTGGTGTCAAAGAGCTCTAACAAACCATTCCGATGCTTAAATTAGGATTCCATGAAAAAGAAAAAAAAATTCTTTCTAAAAAAGAAGTTCAACGGAGAAGTCTGGAGAGAAGGTCTGGAACCTAAAACATATTTCAACAGGAGGTTAGATTGGTGTCGGAGAGCTCCAATAAACCATTCCGATGCTCAAATTAGGGTTCCGTGAAAAAGAAAAAAAATTCTAAAAAGGAAGATCAAGATAAGAGAAATAATCTGAAGAGGGTTTGGAATAAATCTTTGTTAGGATTTTTATAGTCATCGGAGAACATTTCCACGTCAAATGAAGTTGCATCATTATGAAGGTATATAAGAAGATCAGATTTGATAGTGATAGTTGTTTCTTTTTTACATTATACGCAAAAAAAAATGTTATCTGAGGGGATTATATCTGACAACCTTATAACTGTTCGCTCATTCTTATGCTGCTACAACCCTCAAGAATATTCATATCCCTCGTTAATGGACCCACAGAGGGTGGGAACTTATAGAATATGCAAAAGTGGGACTAAGACTGAAATGACGTTTGAGACCAAGATGACATCTGAGACTAAAATGACGTCTGAAGCTGAGATGGAGTCCAAGACCAAGAAATGGTCCTAGACCATGATAGGGTCCAAGATTGAGAGGACGTCTGAGGTCGATATGGGATATGAGGTCGAGATGGTATCTAAGGCCGAGATGAGGTACGAGACCGATAAGACGTCTAAGACTGAGATGAGATCTGAGGTCGAGATTAGATCCAAGATTGAGATGGGGTATGAGATCGAAAGAGTGTCTAAGGCCAATATAACATTTGAAATTGAGATGAGATCTGAGGTGGAGAAGGAATCCGAGGCCAAGATGAAATCCGAGACCAAGAGGGCATCTAGTCTCGCGCACCCTAGATTTATTTGGGCAGAGCCACTTCTCCAGGGGTTATGTTGACGCGTGCTATCAGGTCAGCACAAACTTTGACTCTTAAGAGCATCAGTAACGCTTGTTAATGGGGTGTTAATAACACTACAATAAATTTGACTTTCCGCAGTACGTCATCAACGATGCACAATTATAATGTGTTGTTAATAATAGTTTTTACGGCGCACCTAATAAGTGCGTTGCGGATAATATATTATATTTTAAAATTAACAGTGCACAAATAACAATGCGCTGCGAATATTATTTTTGCAGCATGCAAAAATTATACGCTGTTAAAAGGGGTTTAAAAAAATATCATTAACAGTGCGCGTAGATGTACGCTATTAAAAAAAGACTGTTAAAAAGGATTAATTGATAAATTTTTTTCTCACGAACCCGCTCTCTCTTTTACACTAGGTTTTCCTGCCGCCCTCTGTTACGCGAGTTCCCCCGACCGTGCTCGCCTGAGCTCGCCTGGCTGCCCGCCTGGCCACCCTTTCCGCTCGTGAGGTTTCCCTTCCGCTCCTCTCTGCCCATGAGGTTCCCCCGACCGCACTTGCTTGGCCGCCCTCTCAGTTCCTCTCCACACCCTCTCTATTCATCTCCGCTCGCGAGGTTCCCCCGACCGTGCTCGCCTAACCGCCCTTTCCTCTCCACGCCCTCTTCGTTCCTCTCCGCTCCTCTCCGCCCGCCCTCTCCGTTCCTCTCCGAGCCTCTCCATGTGATCGAGCTCGGCTTCTCCTTCCTCTCCACCGTCGCAACTCATTCTCCATCTGTGCTCGCGTAGGAAACCCTCAGTCTGTGATCCTCCGGCCATCCTGAGTCCTCAGTCCTGTTTCCTCGAGCACTGTTTTCCTCCTTTTTTCTATAGATAAAATTTTGATATGTCTTCATTTCCTTTTCATTTCCTTTGCCGATGTTGACTCCTATTTTTTTCATTATTGATAGTTCAAGCTACTAAGAAATGTACATTGTAATGCTGATATGCTTGTATACTATGATTCCAATCACAAGAAATGAATTCAAACATGAGGATTGGAATAGGATTTCTTGGGAGAGTTTTCTAGTATGGAATTCAAATTCTTTTCCTACAGGAATTGGTTCCAGAAGGTGCTGCAACTGGTTTCTGATTCTTTCTTATACACATGCTTTTCATATGCCTTTGTGATAAGTTTATATGGCTCTTAAGGGAGCAAATTACTTGCTACTTTCCACTAACTGTTGTGGTCCCTCCACATGGGCCACATTTGGGCTTTTATTCTAAGCCCACTTGACTTTATTCTGTTTAAATTGAGGATGACAGCCGCCAAGAGATGCAGCGAGAGAAACAAAAAGGAGAGAAAGAAGGTGTGCAGATTTCTTCAGTGCAGTTTCGGAAAAACTCAATTTGTCGGAGTTTCAACCGTTGGATCATCGTCAAATTTTGACAGCGTATCCGAACATCTTGGGCATCATTATGAACGGTGGAGATCGGATTTTGACATCTGTAAGTTTGTCCGATTTGAGAAAAATGAACTGAAGAAATATAGAATTTTCACAATTTTGTGAGATTCTTCCGACTCCTAATTATTTTCTTATATTCATTATGGTGATGATAATGATGATTATGCTGCTGTATTGAACATTGGAGTTCCCATTATTATTTTTGATAGTGAAAGATTTAAGTAGCCAACTCGGTCCCATGGTTTTTACCCAATTTGGGGTTTTCCACGTTAAAATTGGTGTCGTTCTAAATTTCTGTTTGATTTAGCTATTTGTTATTGTCAGATTTGATTACTGGTTTGCATTGTCTATTTAATTATACAAAGTGGGAAAGAGAATTATTATTGTTCCGCTGTAAGTTATCTGATAACAAGTTTATTGAGGTCATTCTTTTCCAACACTAACCACCCCTCATGAAACCCAATATTCTTGAATTTATGGTTTTGGCTATTTTTTCATGTCCTTTTGCTCTTCCACTTAATGCAACAAGTTTATATAGAAAGTTGTACATTCTTGGACTTACCTATCTGTCAGCTTTTGTTTGGTTGTTGCTTTTGCTTCTGATCTTTCCATTAGCTCATCTATTTTCTAAGCTGATAATTGTCATCCATTCACATCTTGAGTTATGATGTCTGAACTTATGTTAATGACTTGTTTCTTCTTTTTTGTGAGAATTTGTATACATGTTCCTTTTATATGTCACTATGACAATTATTGCTCCTAGTGGAGCAAATTATAGTGTGCTTCTTGCTAGTCTTTGGCAAATGATGAAATATAGGTCTTTGATATGGGAATGGGTCAGATGTTAGAAGATTAAATCTTTAATCTCCTCTTAGCGTGCTTCTTATCTGTTTTAGATTTTCTTCTTTCCACACTTATTGCTGATTGTTTGCAGAATCTCTTCTTATTGCTGATTTCTTCTTTCTTATATGCATTTCATATACAGAATAGTTTGCCGGCTATGTATTTTTCTCCTCTAGTTGCTTCTTTCAATATGTGAGAAATTGTTCTACCTTATTTCTTTTGTATTAGACTAACAATAACTAATTTGTTTGTATAATTAGGTTGCTAATGGTGGCATTGGTACGGTATTGAAAATTATATTAGTGGCGATAGCAATGTTGTAGCTCAGGTAACTATCTTAATGCAATATTATACTTTCATTTATTATTTATATAGTATACTCTGTTATAAAATTTGTTTAATCATTAATTATTTTTTATTGTTATATAGTCAAAATTAAAGAAGGTGAGTGTTGGAGATATCATTGTTAATGCTAAATATAAGCTGCTTCATTGGTCTATTGATGGAGCTGTTGCATGGTCGAATTGCATCCACGGATCCAAAAGCAAAAGTACATCACGTTCCTCTTGGTGGATCTTATTGGAAAGTTCCGATTGATAGAGTTTTCATGGAGAAGGTGGAGCTAATTCGACCAAATGAAGAGATGTTTTTTCTTGAGGATACAATAGGAAGCACAGTCGCTTGGGCATCAATGTTTATAGTTTTGTCTGACGGATATAGATTTGACTATATACTGTTTGTAGTAAAGATGAATTTTTATTTGGATTATTTTATCTAACTAAATGTAGATGATTAACTCTGATATATATGCACTTTGTTTAAGCTCTGATTTTATAACTATGAATGTGACAACATTTGATATTTGTATGTGGTATTTGTGTGTTGGATTATAAATGTTAGAGCTTTGAGCAGGTTATATTATTTGTATTTGTATTATATTTGTGTATATAGGTATATTATATTTTAAGAATATAATTATCCGCGCAGCGCGCGGGGCATGCGCTGTAGAAAATTGCATCTGTAGCTCGCGGGCACATGCTGCGGAAAGTTGCATCTGTAGCACATGGGCGCGCGCTACGGATGCAATTTTCTGCAGTTTGCTCCTGTGTGTTGCGGATGAATTATAAGTTTTGACAGTTTAGGGTTATACAGCATGTGATGTGCGCTGCGGATAGCCTAATTTCGCGCTACGAAAAGTCAAATTTGTTGTAGTGGACCAAGTAGGGAGGTCAAGCTATCAAGTCGGAAGGTAGAGCATCAAGCTGCCATGTGGGAGGTCTAGCAGAGAAATTCTGAACTGTCTAGCCAAGATACTGAGTAGGAAGATGCCGAATGGGAGGTCAAGAAAAATTATAGTATTGTCGAGTCGGGAGGTTAGGCATGAAGTTACTAAATGGGAGGTAAGTAGAGCTACCGAATTGCTTAGCTAGAAGGCCAAGCAAGGAGGTTGTGGCTACCGAGTGGGAAGTGTGTTGAGCATTACTAAGGCATGTGTTAGACATAATTTTCTTAAATAAATTTGTCCCATCCGGTACTACGTAGAGACATGATTTAAAATTTTGCTTTGTCTTAGATGAAACGGATGAAATTTATTGTTCTATCGATCGCTCGGCACTAGCACCACACCTCTAGGGTCACAGTGAGACTGTTGCAATCTCTGCGGGTCCTGCGAGGCCTCCGAGGTTGTGGCAAGGCTATTGCAACCTCCGTGGGTCTCGACGAGGCCATCGAGCCACCGACAGGTCACAATGAAGCTACCAAGTTAGAGCGTAGGGGATAAAGTAGGATGAAATTATTCAATCTATGTATTCTGCTCTTATGCCTCTTCCTCTATCTACCCAAGATAGGAGCCTTCTTTTTTAAGCTCCTGCATCTTTGTAGATTGAATGGTCGAGTAATGACCATTTATTTCCTCTACCTACCCAAGTTGTAACGCCAATAGTTGACCATCAATGGTCGGTTGTTAGCATCTGGGAGATTATGGATTAGCCATTAACATCAGACTATTTTAAGCCGGTCATTAATGTGTTTACTACACACTTTAGCATGTAGAAAAAAATTATCAATATGGCAAAACATTAACTAATCCGTTTGGGCAATTTTTACTTTGACCGATCCAACTTTCAATTCAACATGTGTATGTCACGCTCACATATGGGCCAATTGAGTTTAGTGTAATTTGGATGCTCGATTTGCACCATCCTATGGGCACATGCATGAGAGAGAGCCTCTCACACATACATGTTTATAACATCATAAATTGTGATTCAATATAAACTAACATGTCATATAACTTCCAACGTGACATTAAACTTTCATATACAATGGAGTTCATTTTCTATTATTTTTCATTCAATTTTCTAACAAACACTTTGGCAACTATAGTGTGTTCAGAAGGAAATAGGAGAAGAAAACAGGATAAAATGATAAGTTTTTAAGCTAGGTTTCAATTTGCTCCCATAGGGTTCAAAAGCTTTTTTAAAAATGGGTACCCTGCTCTTCTAGTGTAAAAACACTTCCTCTCTGTTAACATGAACAGATGGGGGATTTGAATGGTTGTATTAGCTTGTAGCCCGAAATAAATGAACTAGAAGTATTAATAATATCAATGACTATGAGATGTGTGAGTCGAGAGATTATGAGAGATTGCAATTTTGGATTACTTTCTAGGTTGAGTTTCTCCACGAACTAAGAAATAAGTGTTCAAATCGTAATTGGCTTGATCTTAAGTTAAGTCAAGACCTTAAATAGATTTAGTTGGCTTGAGGGTATTCTCAATCAATTGAAGTGTTAAGTCAATTCGACAGTTAATTGTAATCAATCAACTCATGTATAGGTTTTATATTAGTTTGAGAAGATTAAAGCACATTTAGTCAATTGAAGGATGTTTGAGTTAATTAGACAATTATGTGCTAAAAATAAAATGCTTTTTATTGGATTTGAGACATTGAAATAGGTCTTGTGTTGAATAAAAGTGTCCATTGAAAGGATAAGCTTGTTGTCATAGCCATTCAAGTCGACTACAATAGTTTGAGATAATAAGATTGGATGAGTGAACTAAATTAGGAGTGAGTAACTATTCATTCACAAATATGTTTGCAATCTTTTCCAAGTGAGTCAACTAAATCAAGTCAAGTGTATTACACGCATATGAGATGACCAGGAAGGTCTTAGCCAACTTGCAATTAGTAATTGACCATATAAAATTTCATTATCTTTTCAATCAACTAAAGATAGTTTGAGTATATTGAAATCAAATAAAATTTAGTTATTTGAACGGTCTTATTCTATTATTTAAAAGTTATTTTTCGAGAATAAATAAGGGTGTAAAAGAACTTCGGATTATAATAGTTAAGCAGTTAAATATTCTCATTTTATAGTATCTAAGCACTTTCAATAATCTTTAGAGTTTAATTTCATATAGACTTCAACACTTTCATATAGATTTCAACACTTGTAAATTTTTTTAAAAATATTTTTCTCTTGTGTACTTGTAAGGGAAAAGCTTTTGCACGAGGTTTCTTGTCTAACAATTTGTTATAGTGGGATTTTCGAGAAATAACTTAACAATTTCAAGACGTAAAATAAGGTTGTCCAAAACTCCAAATCCTATTAAATCTTTTATTGAAGTAACATATTTTAAAATGATAATCCCAGTAGCCACATCTCTGAGGATGGTCGGTCCGGTCCCACGGAAGTTTCCCACCGACCACCAGGATAAATCGGGATTGAAGTAACATATTTTAGATATTACTGCAAGTTGATCAAATCCTAAGCCCGAATAAGCTAGCCGATAAACTCTAAGTTGATCAAATCCAAATAAGTCTATAGATTAGAAATTGAGAAGACAAGCGGTGTAGTTGATCAATGAAGAGGGGCAATGAGCAAGTTGGGCAAAATTCAAAGCAATATGATAGAAATGACCTAAGTCAACCGAGTAATCTAATTTTCCTAAAACGAACAGTCGATTCCAAGCCGTCCGACTAGATCAGGAATAATACTTTAAACTGGCCTGTCAAAATTTAAATCATCCTAGCAAAGGATAGTAGCGTTTTTTTACGAAACTAATGAGGTAGAGTGAGGTGTCTTCTTAATAATAAATCAAAGAAGGATACCCTTTGAACTACACCAATACAAAAAAGGGATGCCTTTGGAACGAAAAGAAAAAATCTCACAACCGTAGGGGCATTCACCTGAGCATCACTTTTGTATCTGTTTGTGGATTTCCATTGCCAGTCCCGCTCAGGACGACGACAACGACAACCACGTCCAAGTCTACGAAGAGAAAAGTCTGACGTGAATTAAGGGTTCTTACCTTTGGCACTCGTTGAATGAGTCACGAGGAGACCTCGTTGGATTCATTGCTCCAGTTCTTCAACTATATAAACGCCCATCCTTGTTTCTTCCTCATCCGCTCCACCTCAGTAAATCTCACCACATTAATTGCTTGATGGGGAATTGCTTCACTCACGAGTCGTCCACCAGGAGCAAGTGCAAGAGCAGGAGCAGGAGCAGGAGCAGGAGCAGGAGCATACCATCTCAATCTCCACCTGCTGCATCTCCACTAAACGTGGATGCAACGCCGGAGAAGAAACAGCCGCTGTCGCAGGCCTCTCAAACGCCTAATTACACGACGGACAAAAACAAGGTGAAGAAAAAGGTCCGCTTTGCCGACGACGTGGTGTGTAGCAGGGAGAAGACGGAGGAAGTGAAGAAAGTAAAGGTGGTGTTGAGGAAGAAGGACGCGGCTCTGTTACTCGCCATGCTCGGCGGCGCCTGCGACAACCAGAGCGCGATGGACGGCATGCTCTCCCAGCTGGAAGTAGTCCGAGGAGCCGGCGGCCGGAAGAGAGACATGGATTCTAAATCTAATCAACTGATCGCGATGGACACCAAATGAGCAAATTAACGCAAAGACCAACCTTGTCGAGCGCTAACTGAAATATGTTTGCATGTAAAATTTCAGCAAAATCTTCTGCTTGTTTGTTAATTTGTTGCTCTTAAAAGGGCAAGAGCTTTCTCCAAGAAATCCTGTTCTAGTTTACCACCTCTAGTGTCAGCGGCTAGTTTCGATGAAACGACTTGGGATTTTTAGTCGATAGTGATCCTTTAATAGTAAACGCGTATGGAGACTTTTGCAACTGCAGTGTGTTCAGATGCAAAAAGGATGAAATGAAAATTTATTAGCTAAGTTTCAAATTGCCCCTCCGCAGGCTCCAGAAGTTTTTTTAAATATGGGCACCATGTCATAATCTTTGATTGGTCATGACATCCTTCTCTGCTTAAGCAACACTTGCTAAATCATTGTTTCGCTTATGATTCTCAATCTTTTCACCTTGGCAACTAGGTGAAGAAGAAAATTTTTCGCTTTTTCTTTAAGAATAGAAAGAAAAAAAAAGTAAGAGAGACTCCTATGATATTGATATTAAAGTTAAACACAGGCAATCTACAAAAGCATATCAAAATAGAAGCAGTAGAGTTAGTTACACAAGGCAAAATTAAACTAGCAAACTGCCTATTAAGGTTGCAACAAAGCTATTCGATATTAAGAGAAAGATCCAGAGAGTTTAAGGAGTTGAGTGAAATAGCACTAATATTCTACTTTATATCTCCATTCTTCGACCTTCGAATCCAAAAAAACAACTCCTTCGCCAAAATACTTGTGCTCATGCAAGTTAATTCTTTCTTTATCCTCATTCATACATTGAATTAGTGATAAACCTCTGTTGTTGTTCATTCTTGTTAAGCCATAATTTTGAGAAGTAGAACCACTTCCATTGAAGGGCTCTGCCATGTTTCCTCTTTAAAGATGATTTGGTTACTCAGGTACCTAACACACCGAGTTCATTACTGGTCAAATAGCAATAAGTTCGTTCATGTTCATAGACAACTCTCAAAACACATATCGATGAAATTTGTCATTGCAATTTTGAGAGCTCTTGAAAGGCAACACCAACCCAATTTAGTATAAATGCAGAGTACACCAAAAGGTGGTTCACTACACTGTTAATCAGTGTCAACCTGCCTCCTATAGATAAACATTTTTGCAGTTAGCAGGCCTAAGGAGGATTTTTGTTATTGAATATTAAATTAATATTAATGCCATTCCTTTTTGTATGATAAGAGCATATCTGGATGATTAACGAAGGGATGC
>JBBMKF010000001.1:4117929-4128234 GCA_037834155.1 Curcuma caesia | reverse complement strand
CCGAATTATTCAAATTTTAAAAAATAATTTATAAATTTTAAATAACTAAATTTATAAATCCCTAATTAATTAATAAATTTTTTATAATATTTAAAAAAATCGGTTAATTCGGTTAATTCGGTTAAAATATCGGTTCGGTTTATTCGGTTTTTATTAGAAAATTCGATCGGTTCGGTTGGTTTGAAAAAAATCGGTTTATTCGATTTTCGGTTTATTCGGGTCGATTCGGTTCGGTTTTAACTGAATGCTCAGCCCTGCACTCGATCCTACAGATATGACAACTTAAGAGAGAAGAAAACTTAAGGACCACGAAAAATATCAAATATATGTCATTTTATATTACCCTTACCTTCTTTTTTAGAAACAAAACTAAGATGTTACAATCGAAGATTAATTTGACGTAGTTTTGATAGAGGATAAAAAAGGACAATTCGGTACATGAATCTTCCACCAATGCGGATCAAAGAAGGGTACGACCATATTGGGGCTTTTGTATGCAAACTTACTCTATATCAAGAGGTTGTTTCTGCAACTCGAATTCGTAATCACATAGCAATAACTTTACCGTTACATCAAGACTTCTCCTTCATATAGTTCTGATACATGATAAAGAAAAAAAATAATCTAAAATCAATATAATATTGATACTTGATTGACAATGGTAGGCACCACTTGATTTTCACTTTTGCTTGCGAATTAATTGATAAACATTCTCCATTTACAACTTCTTGTCCATGTCATCCTTGTGCAAAATAGTGTACAAGCTCTACTACCATAAAAACAACTACAATGCATTCCAAAAATCTAACAAAATAATAATTTTTTATGTCTCTCTACCTTCAATAGTGTTAAAGTACTTAAGAGGCTTCCTAGACCTCAAAAATTAAACATATCGTTCTTTGGGATGATTGTTAAGTGAGTTGCAAATCTAGTTGCTTCTAGCTGTTAAGATGTCTTTGTTAATAAATTCCCTCATTAATCTATCGATTAATGAACCCAATGATGATTAATTGAATTTTATTAACAATTATCTTTGTTTACTATCTTTTTCATTATATCGAGTTTATCAATATTCATCATCATCAAATTAATGTCATGATTTCCATGACGACATTAGATGGCCTTGCTCTATGAATTCTTCATCCCTCTTGAAGTTAGCATCATTGTCTATAACAACACGCACTACCTTCTACATCTATATCTTGAACTACACTATCTATCAGGTGATATATGTAATCAATAAATTTGTAAAATATCACCTTTCTGTTACAATATTATAATATAGTAGGAAGTTAATAAAGTTCATACACAAAGGTCATATCATACATCAACAAAACCTTATATAGGTCTTATTGTTTCATCATATTCATGTCTTAATCTCCTTTACTCGGATAGATATGAGCCAACAATTTCATATGTAATCGGAGATAGAACATAAGAATCAAACTTTTGAATGTTTGATATCATGGTAGAATTTAATTAGAACTAAAAAAAAATACTTTAGTTTATCGACTTCTTCATTATATAGGCATCATCAATCCTAATATGCTTACTAGCCTAGTCTGGAAAGGTCATCAATATCAACTACATGTTTTCAACCCATAAAAAGAAAAAAACAACCAATACCCCCTCATGATGAAGTACTATAAATACTTATGCTTTGTTGGTGAAGTGGTTACTGTTAGTGTTAGCCCTAGAGTCAATCATGAGATAATCGACTAGTGAACTTTTTGTATCATATTTTATTAATAAAGACAAAGTTTTGATTATTATATTTACTTCATGTTCGTGTCAAATGAATAAGTATAATAATGTCTTTGAATAGTAGGTTATAATTTATATCATATCAATTGGTTGAATTAATAGTGAGATGATGTAGAGAACACTACTCTTAACTATTCCTAATCCTAATAAAGCATTAATATACAAGGACAATATTAATGCATTGAGACTAGCGTGTAGGTCAATTGAGTACTTGATCTCACAAATCATGGATATGAGATATCACGTTGATACATGGGTATATATTGAAGATATATACTGAATTGATCCGTCATGAGAAAATTTAATGGATCGTTATATGAGTGTCATAAACTTTCTCATAGTAATTATTGGTATGAATAGTCCTTAAATCTGAAATCACTATGGTTCCCTATATAAGGAATTGTATACTTTAATATCGTCAAATGTCACCCGTAATAGGGTAGACTATAAAGTCGATCACTGGATATGCAATGAATTATATGGAGGGATGTGAGTAATATAGATGGGATATATCCATCCCATATGAGGAGAGTGATATCTGTGAACTCCTTGATCGAGTAAGAACTACTAGAACGTATGGTCATGCTCAAATGAGTCAATATAAGATATTGAACTCATTTGCTTGAGTGAATCTACTCGGGGATCAAGAAATACAAAAATTGATAAGAGGATAACACAGTTTATGCCTCATTGATCAATATCGATATCGAAGATAGAAGGACAAAGTCATATATTATAATAGACACGGAAATATTAAGTCGAATCTCGACTTTCTTGTCACTTGAGTAGCAATGATGCATTACTAGATGCCGCTCATTATTTATGTGTAAAGCAATTTAAATACACTACTAACGTTACGAGAACCTATTGGGTCACACACAGAACATAATGTTTCGGAGATAAGTTGATTTTAGTTTGACTAAAATGTGATCCAAAATTGGATTAATTGAGTTAAACTCAAATGAATCCAATTAGATTATGGGATTGAGTCTAATCCGAGTTAGACTCACTTATATTAGACTCACCCACTTAATAATGGATAATGTTTATTAAAAGGTTTAATGAAACATTATTAAAAAGGAAGACCAAGAAACATTTTATTCATTGGATGAATAGAAGATGAAAAATCAAAAAGAATACCAAGAGTTTTTAGTATTCATTATGATTTATGGGCATTAAAAGAAGAAGCTCAATGGGCAAAGACCCTTTGTAATCATTGGATGAATACAAAAACTTTTTGTAATTTTGAAAGAGAGAGAGTGCTCATTATCCCTCTTCTTCCTCCTCACATTCTTCTTGGCCGAAACACACAAAGTGTGTTTTTGGTTATCTTATCTTGTCAACCATTCCAAGTTAATAGCACAACTAAGCTAGTTCATCTTCGAGATCGAGATCATGTTCGTATGGATAATATTAGAGGCACGGTCATTCTGATCGTGTAGAGATCCGGCGAACCAAGGACCAGTGGGATACGCTAAGGGCACACAACAAAGGTATAGCTCTTAGATAAAATTTTATACGAATTTTTCGCATAAATCATTGGAAGGGATCCTATTTTCCGCTGCGTATATTGTTGTTTTTTGCATAAGAGATCCCAATAACTTTGGCACAAAGAAACATGATGGTCATACTAGGTCACTGGTTATTAGATATTTCAGTGATTGACACTAGTGCTAGTGGGAGATTGTTAGTATTAGCCCTAGAGTCAATCATGATATGATTGACTAGGGAACTTTTTGTATCATGTTTTATTAATAAAGGCAAATTTTTTATTATTATATTTACTTTATATTCGTGTCAAATGAATAAAGTATAATAATGTCCTTGAATAGTAGGTTCTAATCTATATTATATCAATTGGTTGAATTGATAATGAGATGATGTAGAGAATACTACTCTTAACTATTCCTAATCCTAGTCAAGTATTAATATATAACGACAATATTATTGCGTTAAGATTAATGTGTAGGTCAATTGATGTCTTGATCTCACAAGTCATGGATATGGGATATCATATTGACACATGAATATATAATCGAGAATATATACTGAATTGACCCACCATGAGAAAGTTTTATAGATCGTTATATAAATGTCATAAACTTTCTCATAGTGACTATTGGTATAAATAATCCTTAGACCTGAAGTCACTACGATTCCCTACATAAAGAGTTGTATACTTTGGTATCGTCAAACGTCATCCATAATAGGGTGGACTATAAAGTCGATCACTGAATATGCAATGAATTATGTGGAGGGATGCGAGTGAGATAGATGAGATATATCCCTCCCATATGACGGGAGTGATATATGTGGGCTTCTTGATCGAGTAAGAACTACTAGAATGCATGACTACTTTTAAATGAGTCAATATGAGATATTGAACTCATTTGCTTGAGTGAGTCTACTCGGGGATCAAGAAATACAAAAATTGATAAGAAGATAACACAATCTATGCCTCATTGATTAATCTTGATTTCGAGGATAGAACGACAAAGTCATACATTATAATAGACACGGAAATATTAGGTCGGATCTCGAATTTCTCGTTACTTGGGTAGCAATAATGCATTGCTAGATGTCGCTCATTGTTTATGTGTCTAAAGCAATTTAGATACATTGCCACATTACGAGAACATATTAGGTCACACACAAAGAAAACGATGTTTTGGAAATAAGTTGATTTTAGTTTGACTAAAATATGATTCAAAATTGAATTAATTGAGTTAAACTCAAATGAATCCAATTGAATTATGGGATTGAGTCTAATCCTAATTAGACTCATTTAGATTATACTAGACCACTTAATAATAGATAATGTTCATTAAAAGGTTTAATGAAACATTATTAAAGAAAAAGGTCAAGAGGCATTCTATTCATTGGATGAATAAAAGATAAAGAGCCAAAAAGAATACCAAGAATTTTTTATATTCATTGTGATTTATGAGGATTAAGAGAAGCTCAAGGGCAAAGACCCTTTGTTTTCATTGGATGAATACAAAAAGGTTTCTTGCAATTTTGAAAGAGAGAGAGTGTTCATCATTCCTCTTCTTCCTCCTCTCCTTCTTAGCTAAAACACACAAGGTGTGTTTTTTGTCCTCTTGTCTTGTGAACCATTCCAAGTTGCTAGCACAACTAAGGTGGTTCATCTCCGAGTTCATGTTCGTGTAGATACTATTAGAGGCACGGTCATCTGATTGTGCAAATATCCGGCGAACCAAGGAATAGCGGAATACGCTAAGGGCACACAACAAAGATATAACTCTTAGTTAGAATTTTATACGAATTTTTCGCATGGATCAATGGAAGGGATCCTATTTTCCACTGCGTATATTGTTGTTTTTCGCATAAGAGATACCAACAATTGTATCAGAGTCACTTACAAAAGATCATATAAAGTTTAGTGTTTATATGTGATATAGAAATTAGACATGTGTTTTACTATAAGTTGTATGACTGTTTGAGCATTTTGTCGAGTATGCAACAGTTTGTATTGATCAAACTAAAAGATTATAGCATCTTCATACATATTATGAACGTGTGCTACAGTCTGATTGCATTCAACAAATTATAACCTAAGATCCTCATGATGGTTGATGCGGTTGCATCAATCTGGTGGGAACAGATTGTGAAAAACTCCCACGAACTGTTGTGAACAAATTGTGAAATTTTTATTGCAAGGATGTATCAACGGATTATGGAGGGTCTCGGGTTTATCTTGATGGATCAGGGGGACTGCCGTGAAGTTTCCGCTCATAAGTCATATTTGCAATCATAGTAAATCATGTCATAGATCTATTGTGGATGTTGTATGTCATGATGCATGGTTATGGCCTCTTTACCCAATGAGATTGGATTGGTGTGTTCATGATATAATTCATAATACGGTCTGCGTGTCGTGCATTTATCTTTATATTTCTAATTGTAAAATAAGATTAGACTTGAATGTAACTCAAGTTTTCTTTAATTTGTAATGCACAAAATAAGGAGTGTTAGTCTACTGAATGATAAAGTTACAAGAAGGATGCCGACGACACAGGACAACCAAAGGAAGCACATGGCGAAGATGTTATCCCTAGATTAATCTTTCGATCTTCTCATTGGCTTAAGAAGATCATAGTAGATGGGTCATAACTATATCACGTTTATGCTTAGATGTTGATATATGTCATGATTGTATGTAATGCATGCTTAGTTAGTATTTTATTGTAATTAAGTCAACTCAATATGTCTACCAAAGTTTGGTACTCACTACTATCACGATCAATTGTAGTTGGGTTTGTCAAAGTAAAGTAACTCGATTTATCTTAGTTGAGTATGACTAGACAATTATGATGTCCGACTATTGAAATTTGGATGAAACTAAACTATGTTACCTCAATTGGATTGAGAACTTAGAGGCATATCTCAAAAGATGGACAAACGAATAAAAATAATCCTGTTCACCCAACTATACAAGAGTTGCATAAGATGTAATTGATAAACGTTGTCTACCTAAATTATACCAAGTCTTGGATGATTAGCCAAAGTTAACTCAAGATAAGGTATAATATGGATCTTGTCCCATGAGAATATTATCGTTATTGGGTTTAGAACTAGTAGTGTGGGTGAATTGCAATTATCCACATCCAAGACTTGCCCCTACCAAAGCTCTACAATTCAGTGGAAGCATCATTAATTAAAAGTCTAATTAAATAATTTAGAGATTATACTTATTTCCTAGGGATCACCATGTCGTCAAATACGATCACCATGTCGTCAAATACGGCTAATACTCTCTATACGATCTGTTCTTGAGAAGGACAAGCTCAACAGAACTAATTTCCTAGACTGGTACAGAAACTTAAGAATCGTTTTCAAGTAAGAATGAAAACTGTATGCCCTAGAGCAACTCATTCCTGAAGTACCCGCCACTACTGCTACTCGTGAGGAAAAAGATGCTTACAAGAAACATCAAGATGATACACTGAATGTGTCATGTCTTATACTTGCCACCATGAACTCTTAGCTTCAGAAGCAATATGAGAACATGAATACTCACGATATGGTTGAGCACTTTAAACAACTATATCAAGGGCAAACTAGGCACGAGCAATTTAAGATGTCTAAAACCCTATTTGCATGTAAAATGCAAGAAGGAACTTCTATAAAAGCTCATGTACTCAAAATGATTGGGTACATTGAGAACCTTAAAAGATTTGGATTTCCGCTGGGCCAAAAAATTAGGATTTCCATTGGGCTAAGAATTGGTCACTGACCTTATTTTGCAATCGTTGCTAGAAAAGTAGTCAATTTGTCATGAACTACAAAATTAATGAAATTGACAAGTCATTGTCTGAGATGCTTAGAATATTGAAAACTGTTGAACCCAATCTCAAGAAGACTAAGCCTAATATCGTACTGATGGTACAAAAGGGCAAAGGTAAATGAAAGCCCAAAAATAAAGGTAAGACTCAAGTCAAAGTCAAGGCTAAAACTACTACACTGAAACCTAAAGACAAGGTGCCTAAGGAAGGGACCTGCTTCTACTGTGGTGAGATCGGGCATTGGAAGAAGAACTGCAAACTCTACCTAAAGGAAGTTAAAAAAAAAAAAATGAGACTTCTGCCTTAGGTATATATGTTATAGAAGTCAATCTTTCTATTTCTTCTTCACGGGTATTAGATACCGGTTGTGCATCTCACATTTGTACCAATGTACAAGGCCTAAGAAGGGCTAGAGCATTGACAAAGGGCGAAGTAGACCTACGAGTAGGCAATGGCGTAAGAGTTGCTGCTATAACTATAGGAACATATTCCTTATCTTTGTCCACTAGGCTTATTTTAAAACTAGAAGAGTAATATTTTGTATCTGCTTTAACTAAGAACATTATCTTTATTTCTTATTTAGACAACAAAAGTTTTTCATTTATAATAACGGGCAAATGTTGTTCTATACTTTTAAATGATATACTCTATTGTAGTGCACCTCTAATGAATGGACTCTATGTTCTAAACTTCAAAAACTCAATGTATAACATAAATACCAAACGGTTCAAATCTAATGATTTAAACCAAACATATCTCTGACATTGTCGCTTGGATCATATTAATGAGAATCGCATATCACAGCTCCATAAAAATGGACTTCTAAAATCATTTGATTTTGAATCATATGAGACATGCGAATCTTGTCTTCTAAGCAAGATGACAAAGACTCCTTTTAGTAGACACGGTAAAAGAACAACAGACTTGTTAGGACTCATACATACTGATGTATGTGGCCCTTTCAATGTAGTAGGTAGAGGAGATTACCATTACTTTTACTGATAATATTAGTAGATATAGCTCTGTATCTCATGAAACACAAGTCAGAATCTTTTGAAAAGTTCAAGGAATTCAAAAATGAATTACAAAACCAACTTAACAAAAGTATTAAGATACTTCGATCAGATCGAGGTAGTGAATACCATAGCCAAAAGTTTCGTGACCATCTAGCTGAGTGTGGAATCATATCTCAACTCACTCTACCTGAAATACCATTGTGGAATGGTATATCCGAGAGGAGGAATCATACTTTATTAGATATGGTACGATTAATGATAAGTCTGACGGATCTTCCTACTTTCTTTTAGAGATTTGCTCTAGAGACGGTTATTTTCACACTTAACTGAGTTCCATCTAAAACCGTGATAAAGACACTATATACGATATGGACTGGGAAGAGTTCCAAGATATCTTTTATGAAGATTTAGGATTGTGAGGCTTACGCCCGACGTCAAGTTTCAAATAAACTAGATCAAAATCTGATAAGTGTTATTTTGTAAGATATCCTAAGGAAACAAAGGGATATTACTTTCATAATCTCACATAAGGTAAAGTATTTGTCGCTAAAAATAATATTTTTTTTAGAACGAGAGTTTATTTGTAGAAGAACTATTAAAAGTAAAATCCATCTTAAAGAAATTCAAGATTTAGAAAAGAATACTGAGGCATTAATGAAAATTAAACAGGCACTACCAAGTATTGTGGATCATGAGTTTGTTATACAAGAAATTGTGCAGCAACAAACTATTCAAGTAAACCAAGCTCTACGCAGATCTGATAGGATACGTCGTCAACTTGAGATATTCATTTCTCTTGTCTGACTACGATGATGTTATACTTGTTGATTTGAACGAGCCTACATCTTATCAGAAAGTTGTGATGAGTCCAGATTCCGAAAAATAGCTAGAAACCATGAGATCTAAAATGGAATCCATGTATACTAACCAAGTATGGACTTTGATTGATCCACCTGAGAGGATTAAACCCATTGGATATAAGTGGGTCTTTAAGAGAAAAATTAACATGGATGGTCTTATGCATACCTATAAGACTGGTAGACAAAGGGTTCAAGCAAATTCATGGTATAGACTATAATGAAATCTTTTCACCAGTTGTGATGCTAAAGTCTATTCGAATCATGCTTGCTATTGCAGCTTACCATGATTATGAGATCTAGCAGATGGATGTCAAAACTGCGTTTCTGAATGGAAACCTACTAATGGATGTGTACATGACACAATCTGTGGGTTTTATAGATCCAAAGCATGTTGGAAAGGTATGCAAGCTGCAAACGTCCATTTATGGACTAAAGCAAGCTTCTCGAAGCTAGAATCTTCGATTTGATGATACAATCAAAAGTTTAGTTTCATCAAGAATGAAGATGAACCCTGTGTCTACAAGAGGGTTAGTAGGAGCACAGTGATCTTTCTAATCTTGTATATGGATGACATACTCCTCATTGGAAATGATATCCCATCACTACAGTTTGTGAAGACATGGCTAGAGAATTATTTCTCAATGAAAGACTTAGGTGAAACAGCCTATATTCTAGGCATCAAGATCTATAGATATAGATCTAAGAGATTGCTTGACCTAAGTCAGAGTACATACATTGACAAGGTATTACATCATTTTGTCTTGCAGAATTCTAAAAAGGGATTTCTGTCAATGTCACATGGTGTGAGTCATTTGAAGACTCAATGTCCCTCTTCTACGAAGGAGAGAGACTGCATGGATCAGATCCCTTATGCATCTGCTATAGGATCTATCATGTACGCCATACTTTGTACTCGTCCTGATGTCTCATATGCTTTGAGCATGACGAGTAGATACCAATCAGATCTAGGTGAAAGTCACTGGACAGTGGTCAAGAATATTCTTAAGTACATACGAAGGACGAAAGAATATTTCTTGATATTTGGAGGCGATGAGGAGCTAACTGTAAAGGGTTACAGTGATGCAAGCTTCTAAACTGACATGAATGATTTCAGATCACAGTCAGGATATGTGTTTTGCCTGAATGGTGGCGCTATGAGCTGAAAGAGTTTGAAGTAAGACACAGTTGCAGATTCTACAACAGAAGCTGAATATATCGCTGCATTTGATGCAGCAAAGGAGGTGGTTTGGATCCTCAAGTTCATCACTGAACTTGGGGTGGTTACTAGCATAGCGGACCATATAGACTTTTATTGCGACAACAATGGGGCTATTGCACAGGCTAAGGAGCCTCGCTCTC
>JBBMKF010000001.1:4089698-4117829 GCA_037834155.1 Curcuma caesia | reverse complement strand
GATAATGATGCTATTATACAAAGGTTTCAAAATATGAAGACCCGAAAAGAACAATTATAAGGTAATTATTTTATAATGTTTTGCATTTATTTTTTTGAGTTTTGATTTCATTCAACATATCTTATTTTTTTAGTCATCTATTCTTGGGAATATTTTGTTTCCCATTTTGATGACAAATACTAATTTGATTTTGATTCATTTGCAGTTGGGTTTCATAGCTAAGCATCTTTTTATGATGATGGTGGAATAGATATCTTTTTTTGATATTAGGGAGGCTTATCCGGTTGGACAAACTTAGCAGGTTAGCTTTTATTTTGTCATTTGGAGTTTAATTTTTATGTTAGTTTTTTGCATCATTTCTTATTATCTATTTTTTTTATTTCATTCAACATATCTTTTTTTTTTAGTCTTCTATTCTTGAGAATATTTTGTTTTCCATTTTGATGATAAATGCTAATTTGATTTTGATTCATTTGCAGTTGAGTTTCATAGCTAAGCCTCTTTTTACGATGATGGTGGAATAGATAATTTTTTTTTTATATTAGGGAGGCTTATCCGGTTCGACAAACTTAGCAGGTTAGCTTTTATTTTGCCATTTAGAGTTTAATTTTTATGTCAATTTTTGTACATCATGTTAATGTGTTCTATTCTATTAGATAATGAAACATAGTTATTCCTTCATATGAATTTTTTATGAGGCACACTTAATATATATATTATTTAGTTAATGTTGATGTTTAATTTTAGAGCATGCATAATTTTATTTGACTTTATTAAATATATTATATTGTTGCTCATACTAGATCAATATCCTAGCTCTACCCCTGAATGTATCTATACCGTCAAATTTGAATTCGATAGTGTAAATTGAGAGAAATAAATTTTTATACTTACAAATGTTTGATAAAATTTATCACAAATTAATTATAAGACCTAGCACAATAACACTTACTAACTAACACAATCAATGAATTTCTAGAACTCGCATGGTATAGATCCAATAACACTTACTAACTAACACAATCAATGAATTTCTAGAACTCGCATGGTATAGATCCACCAGTGAGTTTAGTTTGAAATGCGAAGTAAAAAAATCTTGAAACCTATATGCCGATTTAAACTTTGATTCGATTAACTATAAATAGAACGTATGGTAAACAATTCATCATTCTGTACTGTGTTTTAATTCTAAATTCTCAGCCAAATTCATCATGTAGCAAATCATCCAGTTCAATACATGTTTTTAATTAAATACGATGTTAAAACAAAAGACAACATAAAATTAGTATCGAATGATAGGCTTTCTATAAAATTTCAACTTTAATTCAATTCTTTCAATGTTACTTGTAATATTTTATTTTTAGAAAGATATATTATTTTTATGTTCCTTATTACTTTTCATATTAAAAAAAATTTTTTTTTTGCTCAATCTATTTAAAATGAAAACAACTGAATCGTCAGTCCAGAGCCTAAACTAAGTTCAACCTGATCTTCAGTTCAATATCCGATCGACTCGGCCCGACCCGACCGGACCGATAGAACCAAGCGACTAGTTTGGAAACACTGTACACTCAAACTTGATCGAAGTGTAAGTGTGAGAGGCAATCACATCCCTAATGTGCGAAGAAACACACACATTGTCTGCTGTGATAGAAAGACAGTAGCATGTCCTTCTCATCAAGCAATGCTTGAGTTGTCTGATAAGCTATGTGACACCAAACTGGCCATGGTGGTTAGATAGTCCACCCATCACCTTATAAATCATTTTGATGACCTAACCACCATCATCATAAGCCTCAACCTCTCACTAGAAGGAAAAACAAAATGTCGGATGCGATAATTTAGGTCGTATCACGTTAATCCTATCACAATCGAGCAGTTCATTCATGTTGATTTCATAGAATGTAGTCATTCCTAGTGAAAATTGAACTATTCCTATAAAGCCAAACAATAAGCCAAGGCAAAGTTAGCATTCTAACAACAATCATCACACTTTTAGCGATGATCAGAAGTTAAACATGTAGTTAGACACGCAAAAACCTAGTAAACACCTTGAAAGTACATCGAGATAAAACTTCACAGAACCTTATTCCACCACAGGCATAGTGTTCCTCTACTTCCTCTCGAGGGCTGAGAAGACACCAAATTCAACTCAAATGAACATAAACTTGATTCGAAACATCGTAAAAAAAACTAAACTATTCAGTTAAAGCTTGAAACCCCACTCGATGGGGACCAAACCCTACTATTACTTCATTTAGTTCTGAAAAAGCACTGCTAGGGACCTTCAATTGTAAGAGCAGAAATAATTGCATGCACTCAAAACTGAGAACAGCAACAAAAGCAACTGATGGTCCAACTCAATTAACAACAAACCTATCACTTGTTTCTTAACCAAAAGACTGAGCAAAAAGTCACCAATAACAGATATTAAAGAGTCTTTTCTTGAGGCAATGATGTTCATGGTGGTCCAAGGCCAACCACCAGCAGATCTTGGTCGGATCTCCTTCGCGAGCCCCGTACGATTTAATAGTGAATACATACACAACTTGCCATGCTTCATTCCATCTGAAAGAATTATTGATGCTGAGGACCACTACTTCATCTACATGTTCAAACACTTGCACTGGATAATAAATAGAAGAAAACTGGGGGAGTCAGTGGTGGAACCTGTAATATAAATATCTAATTCTACGAATAATTGCCGAAAATAATTGCACTAGGAAAATTCCGATATGAACCATAATACAACTTCAACAATCAAATAAATCAGATAAATAAAAAAGCTAGCTATAAGCCAAAGATCGATGTTCTACATAAATGTTGGATAAGTTCTTGAATATGTCGAAAAGTGATCGAGGAAGCAAAGGTGGTTGATCACTAACTACATACACTTCAAATGAGATGCCATTCCTAAACCTTTATGCTAGGAAGGAAGTCAAGTTTGACCCATTATGGTGGAGCCTTGGGTCAGTAATGCAAGAACCTTGTTTTATCAAAATCCAGAAGACTACGCGAACGTATAACTACATTTCGTTCTGTTACATTAGGGTGGAGCTCACTCCAGGAGAATACCCTTGTAATATGTCAACATAACGAAACAACATAACGGATTATAATGCTCGTTTGTCTGAGACTAATAGGCATCAAACATCCCAACTTTAAAGCACAAACTTCGCTTTGGTGTGAATCATCCTATCTTCGACATGCCCATCATGAGTTAAGAGGTACACAACTACTTTTGGAACAGTGTTGATATATATAGACATAATGGATCACCATACTTGTATGTATAGAAGCAATGGACGCTAACCATCTTAGCTTCAACACACATGCTAGTTTTCGATAAGTTCTTCCAGACAGATTGATCGCTGTTGTTAGATTAACCGAACGATAAACAAGTGAAAAACTTTGTTCTGAGATTTCAATTAAAAGGAAAAAAAGCAAAATGCACTTTACACCACTTGTCATCAAGTTCTGATATTTCGATTGTCTTATTGGTTAAACATCTGCTCCTGAGAGTTAATACAAAGAGGGGCAAACTTGATGTCGCAGGACATGGATTTTCTCTGCTAAAGTTCCCTTCATATGCATAAAGGTACTGCTAAATCATATAACAAGGAGGTAAACTTCCCTCCTTAAATGTGTACATTGTAACATTGATACTACTGCGACAATGATACCGAGTGATGAACTTGTATACATACCTCCTATTACCTCTTATCCAGATGATCAAACCCTACAAGTCATACAACAGTTCGGCAGATATTGGAATATATATGCACAGAGAATTTATTGAACTTGAGCATCTAGGTAACCACTTGGGATGAAGCTAGGATGCATAGGGACTGAGCGTCGCCACACAAATAGTGGTCATTCTATATGGCAAAGTCATCAGCTTTACTATCCATGTTCTGCGGATTGGAAGGATTGGCACCGTATGCCATTTGTGTGATGAGCTCTTCATTCCAAGGGATGTGCATCTGTTGAACCTGAAAAGAAAGCAAACATTTAAATAGTATACATCTGAATTGATAAATATGAAGATGAAATGTAATAAAGAAAATCTAGGAGATGCTGGATTGCACCATGATCGATTTGTCTTGACAGGGATAAGCCTTGATAACCAAAGAAAGCAGAGAAAATACACACAATTTTGGTATGTGAAGTCGGATTACAAAAGATACTCGACTGACATGGTTAACATGGTAGCACAGAAAACAGAAAATATACGGCACAAACTAACAATTTTCCTTTTAAGTCATTCTTATATTTGATTAGGTTTAGTATAGTTCATTATTATTTAAGTTTTCTGGACATAAAATACTTGTCTCTTATGGATAATTAGATTTATTATCTCCAGATGGAAAGAAGTATAGGCTCGTTGAGTTGGAGTACCTGCAGTGGAGATTCTTTATAACCACTTGCCGTCGATTGTGTACTTATTGCTCTCCTAAATGTGTCTGAATGGCTAGCCATTGCAGAAATTCCAGTGTGTACCATATTGTGCTGAGATGGATATGCTTGTGGATATATCATCTCCGACAAGAATCCTGTTGCAGATGAGGAACCACCATGTGTACGTAGAAGCTGCTTGTGTTTAAAGAAGTTTTAGAAATTCTACAAGTCGGCAAAATAATCACATGAAATGGAGTTATAGCGTTATAAAATCCTGATTTGGAGCAAGAAAGATTGCTCACATTTTTAGCAAGAAGCCCTTCTATGCCGAAGTCTAGTTGTGGATTCACAGCTGCAAGCTTCATTGAGAGAAACTTAACAAAAGAAATAAGTGCACAAATTCAGTGTCTTGCACAAAGGAAAACAAATGAAAAGGTTTTGGTCCCCTTGAACGAAAATACCATAATGCTTACCTCTACCTGCCTTTGGAGCGACTGAACATAGTTTATGATTTCATCCAGCATAACTGCCTTTCCGGTGACCTACAGACCATTACAGTTTTCATGACAAATTTGGAAACAAAAAGTTCAATTTTCATGATTTTCAATTCAAGTGCTTCTGCAACCTACCTTGCTGCAACCCGGCACGAGTTCTTGAAGATACTTCATCCTTTCACTTATTTTTTCCCTCCTTACCTGCATCAATGCATCCAAACTATAAATATTTTTCACTGGTGAAGGAAAAGAGTGACTTGGTAAAGCTTCCAAGCTATTCATCAGAGTAACTAGAACCTTACTCTTTCTGCAAGGCTGTGACTGTTAGTTGCTTGTCCACGCCGTGCTCTAACATGTACATAGCCATCCTTTGCTGATTCCGAGTTATCTTTCCCATTCTTTTCACTTTGTTTGGAATTGATCTGCTCTACTTTTTGTTTATTCTCAATGTTCTCCTTTGTGGTTTCTGAGGAAGACTGCCGGCCTCCTTGCACTGGATCCCTTTCGATATCCTAGAAAAAACAAGAAACTTTGAGAGTTAGGTGCCACAGGCCAATTGCTAACAGAGGAAAACAATATAAGCAAAGGATTAGCATAGTAGTGACAGCATGATTAATTTACCTGCACGGTTTTTCTCCTCTTATTCACTCCTCGATCACTAGATGATGAATTTAAAGCTGCATCAGTAGAACCAGTATTTCCTTCTAGGCCATCTTCAGGAAAAATCATCACATGCGATTCACCATTGCCAATCTGAGAGTTTTGGTCTCCTTGGTTTTTCATTGTGCTTCCATTAAGAGATTCATGATCAACTTGCAGCAAGACAGTTTTGTTTTCACACAATTCATCCTTCTGAACCTGATCCCCAATGCCTTCATTGTTTGATGGAGCCATTGCTGGAGACGGACCGAAGAAGTTTATGCCGCTAAAACTACTGCTACCAAAACATGAGAACCTTGCTGCCCTCTCAACAAAAGCTGAATCAACAGGGAAGTGAGGCAGGCTGGTGGGGAAAATTCTCGGTGCAGTCGATACTAGCATCCCTCTGGGTGATATTGCTACTGGTTTTCCAACCGCTATGCTGTTGATGCTGCTCGTGCTTGCGAAATTGCTTTCTCCAAGGGCCATGTTTGGTGAACTAGTAGGGTGGCTCCATTGACCAGGACTAAAGACATCCACCATTGGAGTGGAAAGATAAGGCGATCGAGTCATCTGACTCATGAGGCCGCCTGCAAAAGAAGCATTCGGTGGCACCACACTCATCACAGGGGTGTTAAATTGCCATTCACTGCCATCTTGATGGCTATTCAACACAAACTTGTTCTCATTCATGTCGATGTCTCCAACCTTGGCAGTGGATCTTCAGACACGGCTACAGTAAACGATTTAGCCTTACCTTGTCCCAGAAACAAGAAAAAGATGAAACCTTTATCTTCCGCTTCAGATCTGTTGCAAGTAATTTTAAAATCTCAGCTACAGAATGACACAATGGATAAAAAAGGGGGAAAATACACATCAAAATGTTGAAGCAATACCCTTTCAATCTAGAAGAAACATCTATATAGATGAGAGCCGAGTTCAACTACATTGAAATGAACAATTAGCAAAAGCAAAAAAAGAAAAAAGAAAAAAAATAAATGCAGAACCAGAGATTCTTCAGAGGCAATAGGACACTGCTTCAGATATCAGCAGCTTTTTTTTATCATCACAAGTATGTGAAATCAACAGGAAAGGAACCTTTTCTAGGAGTTATCACCAACCGATACTATGACCAAATCAAAGCTAAGAATGGCAGCAAATGAGCAGTCTACCTAGGTTTCCCCAATAGCAGAGAAAAAGCTCAAGAAATGAACGAAGACGACAAGGTGCAGGAAGAAATCAAAACACAAGAGGCGAAAAGGCAACGCGAAGCAAAGAGAATCCCCACCTATCAGCGAGCAAGACGGGAACAGCAGCAGAACTCAAGCCATCGCATCAAAGATCGCACCTTTTCCCCCACTCGAGTGCCCCGACCCAGAATCCGCAAAGCGAAGATGCCCGCTCGAGATATTCCCGCACCTTTAATCTCCCCGCCTCCGTCAAAAACGCGACTTTTGCCCTAGAAAGCTTCCGGACAAATCGAGCTCGCTCCAATTTGGCCTTTTTTCCCCCCTCCGTGTCTTCTTCTGCGCTCGCAGGCTAACACCGCGCCGAGGGAGGTACAGGTGCGACGTAGAAGGTGCCCGTGAGGGAGGAGGAGGAGATGGGGAGAGAGAGGAGAGATGATTGCTGCATTTATACCTCAACGCTGCCGCACCAGAGAGAAGAAGGGGGGTTGAATCATTGATTGACCACCGCCCAGTGCGATCTACGAGCCAAGGGGGGGAGAGGCAGAGCGACTGCTCCAATCCGAATCCGAAGAAGCACCATCGCCACCGTTCTCTTTATTCCAAGGAAATGTGTTGGCTTTTTATTACTCTGCTCTTTTGCTCCTCGCTTACTAGTAATTTATATGGTAACTTTCAAAATACTTCTCAGAATTTTACCCTTTTTCTGAAATCCCCTCAACATTTAATTAATACCAAAATAACCTCTAATTTTTTAAAACAATATCTCACGTCCTTATTTTTTTAAAAAAATTATAATATGCTGGCAAACTGTGAATGATTTAAGATTGATTGATTGATTTATTATATTTTGTAATTAATTAATTTGGTAATATAAAAATTAAATTAATTGAAATTGGTACGTGGTCACCGTCACCGGTTCATCAAGAGACCGAAATGGTCTAAATTGATGGACCAACTTGGGTGGTCGGACCACACCCAAAGCCTTGATTGGGACAGGCTAACCGCTCGATTTGGCCTTCATCTATTATATCGCGGGGTTTATTTGGGAGGATAAATAAATAAATAAATAAATATATATATATATTATAAAATGTAGTTAATTTTATAAATAGTTATAGAAATCAAATTAGGGATCTCTTTTTTAAGTAGTTGACTTTAATTTTTTGGGATGTATTTGTTACTAAAGTTGGTCAAAATATAAAAAATATAAAATATTATCTATTTATAAACGACATTTTGCTGAAGTGTAAGTAAAGTTTCAAGATTATCTAAATCACGTATTTAACTTTCATAATACACATATCATGTACCATATTCTTCATTGATGGACTTAGAGAATTTTGAATCACTCTAAATCAAAATCAATATATTTTTGAAAATCTCTTTAATATATTTATGCAAGAACGATGAATTAAATTGATCAGAATACATATCTAAATTTTTGCTTTACGTATTTAAAAATTCATTCCCTCAAATTTACGATATGGAATTCAAATCTGAGGGTATACATATATGAAGTACATTGGTTTTGATTTGAAGTGATTCAAAATTTTCTAGTCTATTAATCATTAGTTTCTGATGAAATTGACTGATAGACCTATACTATTTAAAAATTTAAAAGTTTGATATTTTTTAAATAAAAAAGTCCTAAGAATCCATTAGTGATGTTAGTTAGTGAGTATTACTGTCCTAAGTAGTAATTCAAAATTTTCTAGATTTATCAGTTAGTTTCGTCCAAAATTAACTAAAGGACCTATATAATGAAAAAGAGATATTACGAAAGTTGGATATATGACTGAGATAATACCAAAACTTACTTACGTTGTTAAGTAAAATACCGATTTATAAATCTCCTCAATACATTGTGGTACTCTAATATTGTTGCTAAGTAACTTCATTTCTAAATAAAGATTGTATCATGAACCATTAAAATCGAATAGTCGAGGTACGTTGAACCCCGAAGGCGGAGGCTAATTAAGATGGAATAGTCGAGGAATTAAGGTTGAGCCTTAAAGGTGGAGCTGATAGAGTGAGTGAAATGATTAATAGTACGTGGGGCAAGGCATTAGGGCACCAAACCCTAATTAAAGTGTCCTACAAGGCAACTAGGGTGGTGCACACTATCTTTATAAGATTTTTTATTATATATATATATGTTGATTCATTCGTGTCTAAATATAGTTAATCGTTCACGTAATATATCAAACTCGAATCTAACTTTATCACTCAAAGAGATTACTAGGCTAATCGACAAGCTACTATTGGCTTCTCTTGTTCAAAATCAATTAACTAAAGTGAACATCCAACCTCTTGACGACGGTAAGAACAAGCCATGCATGGACAAAATGCAGATGGCACATGGCACATGCCCACCATTTTTCTAAAGCTCGAAAGCATCATGAGATCAAATTGGAAGGACAAGAGATTGGTTCCATGATTAGTGAATTGAATGCCTACCTCAATTGGCCTCCTAACAATTTAATTTTGCTACTATTTTTTTTGGTTTTCTCAAGAAGATATAAACTCTTGTTGTTATTGTTGTTGTTGATCTTCGACCTTAATTATGATGATTTTTATTATTATTATTTATTTATTTATTTATACCTTAAAAGGATAGAGTGAGTTTGTTGTTCTTATCTTGAGGGTTTATGCAAGTATAAATTTGAACTTTTGGGGGCAATGGGCACTTGATCAAATGAGTTTGAAACTCCTAGTTTATATAGTTTTTGATATATTTTATTTCAACTTTCATAATTAAAGGAAATTAGCTATGTAGTTTGAAATTAGTCTCTAATGGGTTCTTACACAAACTCAAAACATTCACCAAAACCAATGATAAAAATGAAATAGGATTTCATCAACAAAGAAGATAATGTTGGTTCGAAGTGCTTGTGGATAGCATGCTATCATTTTGACACCCGAGACCTAATCGATGATTAGATCGTCCACCGATCATTTGCTTCACGTGCCAAAAGGGGCTCCGAGTGGAATCAAACCATGGACGGCTACGATCACCTCTAACACTGTATGATTGAAGCTTCAGTCGTCCTAAAATGGCATCCAAAGCTTCCATATATAGTATCCACTTTACTCATACTACATGATGTTTGATCAAGAGCTCATCTCATCCATGAGTAAAATGTGCTGAATGTTTGGTGGTAAGCTACCTTTCGCCTTTTGTGTGAAAGGATCTATCTGTTCGCGGGAAAGTTTGAAGAAGGATTTCCCTTAAAATGAGCCCTTAGTGCTTTCATCTCTAAAAGTGATGTGGACACAATTCTTGGCCTTCTAGTTGGCAAATGTTTGTCTGATTCTATTATGGAGATCAAGAATCTAGTGAAGAGTTTTGAGCTAATCAGGGCTACGTTTACATGAAGCAAGTTAGGGATGCACAGAAGGGGTACAATTAATCATTCCCGAAAGGAGTTTGGCAAGTGTCTAAAGTTGCACTTGTCCTATTACAATCAAAAGATACAATAACTGAAATTAAGAATCTCTTAGAAGCTCACAATTCTAAAACAAAATTCAATCATTTTTGCAAATTGAATTCCAATTTCATGCTTCAACAATAAAACCAGTATCACTTCTACTATCAACACATTAAGAAGTTCCAAGGAACATGGCTATAATGTTCATTAAAATAGGATCCTCTTGATTTGGTCATAAAACTCTTAACATTCATTTACAGGTTTGGCAACTAAGGCACAAAGAAAATCTGTCTAGATCTTAACTTTTGGGACACAAGCTCAAGGTGCAAAATTCATGAGATCATGCCTTAGAATTAAGAGGCTGCAATGATGCTTGAAGCTGAGTTTTAACATCTCTTGTCTGCCTTCTCCGGCTTTGCAAACGCAAACAGGTTTGTCGGTTTTTGAGGTTGCTTTGTAGTCTTCTTAGCAAAAGGATTTGTCGGTTTCTGAGGCTGCTTTGCATTGTTGTTTCCCCCTTCCAAACTGACTTCAATTGGCTTCTCACCATTGCTCCTGCATGCCTCCAAGTTTTTGCTTTTGCTGTTTGCTTCATTGTTTGCGAGTTTGCTAGTTGATGCCTTTGTCTGATGAGGCCTGGCTTCCTCAACTTTGGTGACTTTACGACTATCTATTACTCCAACAGCATTAGTCTTATCTTCTGTTGTTACTAGCTTTGGAGACAAAGTTGTACCCTCAGTTCTAATGACACCCGATGGCAACGAGGCATCGACTACAGGCACCGTGTTCATGATGGTATTTGAAGTGACACGAGGAACAGTGGCTGAAGTTCCAGATCCATTCAACAACCTTTCCTGAAAAGTTGTATTTGTTCCTATCAGAATCAGTAGGTGGCTCCAGGCTCCAAGCCAAGTGTGAAAAGTAGTTACTCAACAAGAAATTACCTCCAGGATAGCATTCAACCGTTCTGCCAATATAGGAAGTTTGAGGGTCGTAACCAGTTTGATTGCACCTCTCACTGATTTCTCCAGGATCAGCGAATTAGCCAGCTCAGTAGCCCGAACAAGCTTATCACCTTCAGTTGACAAGCATGAATAACAGTAATGGTCATCATAGTGTTGCTCAACTGAGAGTTTCAGGCTTAGACTTACCATTGCAACAACTAGCAATGAGCCTCAGGATGCATCGGTCGATGGCTGTTTCTATGTTGAAGGCCTCATCGTCGAGTGCATCAGTATTGAGACCGGCCATGGCCAACTCTTCAATCTTCTCCTGGGTCTGAGTTATACAAAATTCACAACTAATGAGCAAGTAACCATCGGAATTAGCCAAGTGGGAAATGAACAGGATGAACCTTTGAGAGATTAAACTGATTCATTAAGAGTTCACTTTCGAGATCGGCAGCACCAAGATCAGCAGACGCGAGAGGAAATGAGAAGCTTAGTAGCTCGAGAACAGGTTTAGGCATCACCTGGGAACAAGAAGATGCAATGTTAGATGTAGAGCATTTATCGATAAATGGAAAAGGAATTTGAATCAGTACCATCGGATAAGTTTCAGGGGATTTGCATATGATACAGAATAATTTGCTTTCATTCAGACCAACTATCCAGTAATTTTCATCATCAGACTTGCGAGCTTTATGAGCACTGCAACAATAAACAATATCAATATCAGCTTTGTACCTAATGTTCCAGAGTTGCTAAAGAGTGACACCAATGCAATGTAAACCATCCAAGCACAAGCTGAGGCACCTGAAGATCGGAAGCCAAGTGCCTCCATATTGGTGGCTGAAAACTCTGAGCACTCCCTACAAGGATTCACCAAGTTTATAATGCCGTCAAACCAAAGATAATATCCAGATTAATGCTTAAGTTGAACATACCTTAGAATCATATGAACTTAATTGTCCTTCCTCACTGAACCCAAACCATGTTAAAGAAGAAGAAGGGCTTAGTGGTAGGCAACATTTGATAACTTCGGTTCTTTTGGATATTTTAAGTACTCTAACTTCAAGCATCTGCAGTCAATACGACACCGAAGCATTAAGAATGTTGTAATCCAACCAACAACAACTACATTGCGTTGAGCAACATATGCTCACAAACCTGATCTCCTGAAGGAAGACAAGCTGAAGCATGAGTGACTATGGCCAAGTTATCCTTGTAACCGGCTGCAGTCACCACCGGGCCATTTAGGCAGAGAATGTCTCTCTAAAAGGAAAATTGATCAACATGTCAACAAAATACAATACCCTGTTGTTGGTGTATATACCATAGCATAAACGATAAATGAAGAAATCAAAGATGAAATAACTATATCACTAGTTACATGTGCAAGAAATGAACAGTATTTCCTAAAAATAAGCACAAATGTGACCTTGTGATACAATTCAAGATATATAGCTATCATATGAAACTTACAAAAAAGATTGTTTTAACATATTCACACCTGCAAACCGCCTTCACTGAAGATGCGCAAGAAATTAAGGCTGGTTACTGCAGCCACCCAGTCAGTTCCAAGTGCCACAGCCTTCACTTCCTCTCCCTCAAGCCTCATTGACCACTGAACCATATAAAAAAAATCTAACAATTTTAAGAAGGCATAGTGTCTCTATTGTTTATGCAAATGCCTATGGTGGTCTTACGATTCTTACCTCACTGTTATTGGCCCAGCTAGCAAACGGCCGATACATAAGAGTGCTCATGTTATTTTCTCCTTTGCATGGATTTGAAAAAACACTTCCATTTTCATTCAGAGCAGCCATTGTAAAACCAAAATAATCTGTCATGGCAGGAACTCTTGGACCTCTTCCAGTATCATGGAAATCAACCTGTGAAAGCATAAATAGGATTTATTGATCAATCAATATGAAGCTACGGATAGTCCAGAGCAGCTTAATTCCCTAAATGAAGAATCTCATCACACAACCAATAAGATAGACACTAGAACCTGCAATCACCTCTATGTGGGAGTATCCCTCATTTTCGATTGTAGTGATACTTCCAAGCATATTATAGGCTAGGAAATGCCGCTTCCCAAGCTGTGCTGGAGTAGAGCCAGGTTGAAAGGCTGCTTGCATTTTTGGCATTGAGAAGTTCATAGAACTTGCACTATCTTCTTTCGCATATCTAGCATGCTTCTTGTGTTTAGCAGTGTGTCTCTTTCGGGATTCAATCTGGCGCAGCAGTGCATCCTCCCCATCACTATCTCCATCAGTAACCTCATCAGATACAGATTGTTTTCTCAATCTTTTCCTGGTTGTTGGGGCAGATTCATCATGACCCTCATCAACATTATCATCCAAACTTCCAGAAGCACTTTGGCTTTCATCATCTTCGTCGAATATACCATCATTTTTGCCTCTAGCCTGTGCAGCACCTTCTGTTGGAGACTTCATGCATGAAGGAACGGCAGATTCCCATATGCCAAACTTGCCCATTACATCAATAACAGCTAAAGCATTCCCATTTTGCTTCCAGGCTAAGGAGCAGATTCTTTCATCAAATTTATGCCTTTCGATATCTTGCCTGAGATCCACATCCCATATCAAGACCTGCTTGTCCAGTCCTGAAGTTGCCATGTATTTTCCATTGGGAGACCATGCCAGATGGCAAACAGGCCTTTCATGGTCACCTTTCAGTGTGTACAGCTTCTCTGCTGTGTCTCTGTCATACATTACCACATCATTCTTCAGCCCTGCAACAGCCAAAGTTTCACCGCTTGGGTTCCAGCTTATCACGTTGATACACGAAGGATCTGCATCGCAATTACGCGCGATGGCCTTCAGCGTGTGCACCTGCTTTCCTGATTGAAGCTCCCAATATATGACAGTACCAAGTGAATCGACAGACGCCAAGAACTCATTCAATGGATCAAAAGATAGACTTGTCACAGGTCCCTTATGCCCCTTAAGCACCTTGGATATCGTACTGTCTATGGTCGCAACCAGTTTAATGCCGTCATCATCACCAGCCGCCGCCAGCAAGCTTCCAGATTTGTTGAACGCGAGGGATCTAATTGGTAAGGTGAATCGAGTAATGTTGCTCTGAAACTCTCCTTCTGACAAAAGCAAAGAAAAGGATTAGAGGGTTATCATTTGCAGCTTCTTGAAATCGAGAAAATTCACTTTTTTAATAATCTGCGAATGGAAAATCACTTGGAGGGGGGTTGAAAAAAAACCGAATTTTGAAGTCACAATCGGGACAAAGAAGAGGGAAAAAAGACCTTCAAGAACGATCTGATGAGGAGAACGATAGGAATGGCATACCCGGAAGGGTGTAGATCTTGACGGAGTGATCGATGGAGCCGGAGGCGAGGGAAGCATAATCAGGGCTCAAGGCGAGGGCCGTGACCCCGTCCTTGTGGTGGCGGAGCTCCTTCGCGGGGTTCGACAGCTGGGAAGCATCGTGGATGAGGATGGAAGGGTCGGAGGTGGAGGCGGTGACGAGGTCCCGGCCGTCGGCGCCCCAAGCAACGGAGCAGAACGCCGGCGACCCGTTGCCCTTGTGCGCCTCCCGGAGCTTCAGCGACGTTCTCTTCATGGCGGCCCTCTTCCGGTCTCGTCGCAGAAGCCAAGATCCGGTTCCGGTTCGCGATCGTACCAATTTCTAAGATTTGCATCCATGGCGGGAACTTCCCGATAAAAAGCGGGAGAGAGGGCTATTTTGGCGGGAACAGGGAGGGGGCTTCCACGTCACTTTTTCAAATTTTATTAATATTCGAAAAATATTATAAAAACTAGAGAAAATTTTCTCCTTTCACTTCAGTTTCCACATAATTATCAAAAACACCCCCCAAATTATCAAAAATGAAAGAAAAGGACCTCCCTTGATCCTCATAGCCTTCACAAACCTCTTCCTTGTATATAAACCCTCTCAACTAGTAGAAAAATATCTTTTCAATTAAAGAGCTAGGCACATCGCATAACATGTTCTCGATCGAAAACTTAGATATATCACACATATGATTGAAATATAAGGATCATTACTCTACAATTGTCGCGGTATATCTTAATAAGTCATAGCTATGGTCTTTTTATTGTCGATCACATCGTCGTTGATAAGGTTTGTTCTTGTTGTTTGGTTACAAAGGCAACATGGTTTTCACCATCAAAATCTATAATTGAAGTGGTTGCCTTCGAAAGCCATACTGAAATATGAAAATCATGGCAATGCATCAAAGCTCATGTAAATGCTCAATTCAATTCTACAAGTTTTATTAGTACTTTCACGACAATCTATTTAATAACATTCGGAATGATAGTTTGAAGTCGAATAGTTTTCGGCTCCATTTTGATCCACACAACAACAATTCAAGAAGACTACACTGTCTTTGCTCATTTTCTGCATCACACTAGCAAAAACACATCACGTTTGTTTGCTCAAACGGATCATGTCATGAATATCTATCGCGCCACGAGGAAATGCTGGATCAGTAGCACCTCTCAGTGTAAGCTTTGCGACCGCAGCAACACTAATAGGAGGTGTGAAGAAAGGGCCCACAAGCGGCAGACGGCGGAGGGGCCCTAAATGCTGAAGAACCTGCAGAACAGAACATTACCATATCATTTCAAGTTCCAAACTCTGTTTTTCGATTGCAAATGTACATGGATGATGCTTGTACCATCTCAAATGGTGCAAAGATTGGCCCTAGTGGTAGCTTCATACTCCCAAGTTGTTTCGTTCCATATACATAACCCGGCCTTAGAATTACGCCTGTGAAAGACAAAGATTGAACAACTTTACGCTTCATTGTGAAGGGTGTCTATATTGTGTAAATATAGAAACATATACATAGTGTTCTGCTTCAGAAATATATACTAGAAATACAAAGACTGACATTTTTCGGGGAACTTCGACTGCAGTTCTGCTTCAGCTAATCTCTGCACCATAAAGATAATGATGAATGATACAGGCATAATGATACATGTAACAAGTAATCTAACAATCCCTATAGCAGGATACATTTTACACAAGTGATTTATGTGCCAATACATGTGTTTCTTTATTACCTTTCCCGACTTAAACGCATAATTTGGTAAAACAAGATATAAAAGGGCATAATTTGTTAACTACACCTTTTGTTTTAGTATACCGTAAGGGTAAAGGTAATCGTGTACTATTAATATCGAGCATGCATTATCTTATCAAAGGAATGGGGTATTAAAATTTTTTCATGAATCATATAAGTGTAACAGATGAAACAGGAATAAACTGATTTGGAAACCAAACCTTTCCCTCATGATATCCTCGAATAAGGCTTTCCACCGCACCAAAGTCAGCAGCTGATATAAATACAAATCTTTCCACACCTGCACAAAAGAATGATCGGGTAGTGAAATCAAAGTTATAGATCAATGAATCAAATTCATCGTGATTATACTCTTTGATAGAATCAACTAGCTCTAGGTTGAGTGACATTTCACCTCCTAACCACATCAGTGCGTTTAGACATCCAATTAGTTTCACCTAAGCTTCATCCTCGTTATGGATAGAGGACCCAGGTTTTATGATTCAAAAGGATCAAACTTTAATGATTCTCAATTCATATTTTTCGTCTCAATGGTAAAATAACTAATCTTGCCTTGCATGAGACCCTCTCTATTCCACACTCATGAGAAATAGTGAGAATTCCGTATTTCTTTAGATATCTCTCAATTCAATTCAATGATCTAGGATTTGAATTGATGTTTCTTCAATGTTATTAAACCTCCACTAACAAAGTTTAAACTTGGAATGGAATTTATTTATCAATTATACGAAGTTATTATTATATTGTAAATAATAATTATAAGCAAATAAATATTTTCAACTATAATTCTATATGATTAGATAAAAAGGAGCTGATTTCTTATCTCATGAAATTTTTCACGAAAAGGACCAATTGGAGGCGATAGTTTCTTCCAACGACAAGGAGCTGCAACAGCTATTCAATCAAATGATATTGAACATGTTTTCCATCTCTTCATGGGAGAAAAGCGAGGTAGTGAAAAATTTGTGTGACTGAAGCTGAAGTAGCTACTCTCGAAATAACAAAATGAAAAAGAATGACCGGAATGGGAGTGGCAGAGTCGAATAGATTGAAGAGAATTTCCTCACTTCTTTTAGTTGAACTTAAGCCATAAAATGCAAGCGATATTGTTCTTAAATAACCATGGAATATTCAATGATTGGCTATATGATTCACACACTGCCCCTTTTTCATAACAATTATTATTTAGCTTCTGAGGCATATGATCAATGACTACAAATTAGATTATTCATGTAAGTTTAAAATTTTTATATTGTATGCACGACAATTATAAATAACTATATCAGTTCGAACTCATAAGCAAACGAACACGAAAAGCAAGATGTAAACCTTTTTCAGCAGCAACTTTTATAGCATTGATGTTTGCAGTCCCATTCATCCGTATCATTTCTTCATAGGATCCAAACCCTCCAACCAGAGATATCTGTGATAATTTATCCTCCAGTTAAACCCATTAGTAGATACGGTAATATGTGATAACATAGATACAGGCCCAAGAGCCCAAGTAGCTCAGTATTTATGTATCGAAATTTAATATTTCAAAAGAATATTCAATCTTAATATCAATAAAACATACACAAACGAATATGTATTTTGTGTTGCTAAAGACCAACACAAGTCTTTATGTTCATTTCTTTCCTTTTTTGTTCTCCTTAACCTTGAAGATTAAGCATTTTTCATAGAACAGCGCCATAGTATTACAAAAAGTTGTTATGATCGACAATGCAATTTAAAATAAAGAATTACACAAGCGATGCATACCACAGCAGTGACACCAGTCATAGCACCCTTCAAAGATTCAGGTTCAAGAAGGTTCCCTGCCAAATAGGAACGAGTGTTTAAAAGACAGGCTCGAAGCATTTAGAGAGTGAGAATATTAGTCTATTAGTTTCTAACCTTTGTGCCACTCAACTTTATCAGCCCAAGGCTCACGTATTGAAGACCTTCCAGACCTGGGTAGTGGAATTAAGTGTCAAATAAAAAGAACCGTTGATATATATATTGCAACCAGGGACTTAAATGAGTAGAAACTTTATAAATGAGAACAATACATTCATGAACAAATAAATACAAAGGTTGATTGATTAATTGATTCAGAAAAACTCCATTTATGAAGAGAATAAACTTCAAGAGTTTTCCCCTAGTTTTGGCAAAAAATTATAAGAAAAAGCAAGGATAATATTCCCGAACATAAATAATGAATCGATTAACTTAATAACAAAGCATGCTCCATAGGAATTGAGTTGATTAAACCACAGATAAAGTATATTATTTCATTGTTCAATACTTTTGACAAAATTGGTTGTGCAACATCGATGCAGATTTAACTAATGAAAAATACACTTCGACCACATTGAAAGGTTGCCCAACGAACCAATAATTTAAGAATGATCAAAGGTAGCTTGACTCGATACAAATAAAGTTGCAGTTATAGAAAAAGTATAAATAGGTATTGAAACTCTAAACACAGGAATTAGGACGTCATGGCTATGAAACGGGAAATGGATGTGCGGAAATAAAGCACCTGCTAAGACTCGAAACAGATAATCCTTGATCCAAAGCCAGTTTGCAAATTTGTGTGCCAATGAAACCACTGCCACCAAGTATGAGTAACTGCCATGCGAACAATATAAGTAGGGAGACAAAGGAAAAAATGGTATTAAAAAAGGCTGCTAATTCTGATAAGCGACAAAGAAGTTCAGCATGAGATCCAAAGATACCTTGGTTGGTTGAGTTGCTCCCTTCACTACAAGAGGCTCATGAAGATTATTTGAACTGGACCTGCAAAAGAAAAAGCAAAACTGTTTTTGAAGCCATGAAATAGACAAGAAAACAACACATTGCTCAATCTAATAGATTCTTGAAAGTCCATACATTTAGCTAAGTTTTCATGTGAATTCACAATGAACAGATGAATTTAACTAAGTATTGCTCAATCTAATAGATACTTGAAAGCCCACACATTTATCTATAATAAAATTCTTAAAATGTTCCGTCTTTATAGAATAACATCTTTTATAATATGAATGATAATTATAAAATGATGAAAATAACTATAGCTAGAAATGGATGATAATAACAATAATTTAAAAGGATTCTTCTACTTAGGAGTCAAAAAGAATATTATATAATTGAAAACTTTTGAATTGGAACAGAAAATATTTGCTATAGTAAATAATCGTTCGAATGTAAATATATTCTAACCAAGGTTGTTGGAACCAAGATCCTGCATAGGAATGGTAAGCAGGCATCAGGCATCGGATTGTAGATTTGTAAGATCCTAACCCAATTCGAAACCTACTTGAGATCTAAATCGTTGAGATATTTGGATCATAAGATCCGGATTGCAATATTGAGTTTTGACTACCATGGTCTTACTCTAAACCATGATGAATTTCTATTGTCCTTCTCTTGTGTGTTTATGTTATTCTACCATCAGAGATGAAAACTTCACCACTTCGCCTCGTGATCTTGTAGTGGAGGTAATTTTGCATTCTAAATCCAATGGATTTGGATCTACGGCTACAGGTGTTTGAATTGAGGTAGTAGATTCTAGCAAGTGGTGTTATATCAATCTCCAACCCCATCTAATTTCAAAGGCATTTTACTGAGATCCCAAAAGATTGAGGGTAGATAAGAGAAAACAGTGATCCAACAGGTCCTCAAGGCTACACCATAAAGCTAAAAAAATCATCCCAATCACGGAGAGCAGCTATTCATTAAGAGCGTGGTATTCAATTATCTGCATAGCAAAAGGGAAGGATATCCAGCAAACAGTAGGGAAACAAGATCGATTTAGCACAGATACTCAAACGCGAGTAGAGTATCAGACACAGATGTGGATTTGGGTGTGCCTCACAACAGATGAAGAGAAAACAATCAGGTTTCCAAGATTAATAATAACAAAGCTCTAAACTTTATCCCAGTTCATGAGGAGCTACTAACTGATCACCTACAAATAGTATCCGAAAACAAACAGATCATAAATTGGGGAGAAAAGCAAGAAGCCCTTACTGCGACGCCATCGTTGTAGTAGCCCCAAATCCTGCTCCTTCCGATGGTTCAGCGGCGGCACTGCGGGAGGAAGGCAAACAAGGCCGCCCCTTTTATGGTCTCGAGAAGTTGCTTCTCCGGATTGACCCACTCCTGCTACTTCTAGACGAAGTTGTTGATCGCTCGCATATTTAACTACTTAATAACTATAGAAGCGATGACTTCGACGGATTCTCGGACGTTGACCAGCGAAAGAACCGCACCGATGCAGTGCACGTTCAAAGTCAACCGTGAGTGCCAATCAAAATCGAAGCTTCGATCAGTTTTTGGTCGTTCAACAAAAAAAAAGTTTGTCTTCGCCGGACTCAACGCATTCTTGTTCCCATTGATTGACTGCAAGATTCTGGAGTATTACACGTTTTACCTTTTGGCCATTGAACTTTGCGCATTTATTAAGCGCTTCAGGTTTGGATGGGCAATTAACCAGATAGGCCCCTGATATCGTAAAATAGTAAATCGGACTTCTATTTTATGAATGATAGCGCGCCGTCCCTCTTTCACGGGATCCCCCTCCACGATCCTCGTGTCTCTTGCGGCAACGCCCACGCGATCGGAGCCGCCGACGAGCGCGCGCCGTCCCTCTTTCCCGGCTCTGTGCTTGGATCGGACAGCGGAGTCGCCGATCGGACATCCGGTGAGCGGCGGCGCTTCCCTCTTCTCCGACTGGAAGATCGGATTGCGTGACCGGATTTCCGCCAGTAAGCATCTGGATTTCTTCTCATTTTATGATTTCGAAGCATCCTCTTCGCACCGACACTTGCTTTGATTTACACCTCCTTGGTCTAAGGTGGGGGAGTTTTCTTATAGCTAAGAAAAAAACAAAACAAAAAGGGCGTGCGCCATTTGAGGCTGAGGCTCATTTGGAAAAGTGAGGGAAAATGCTGTGATACTGGAGCTTTGGATGAGGGAGTAAATCCCAATTTGTGGGGTTCCAGAGGGGGGCTTCGTTCCTATGTGAGAATGCACTGCACTGCCCTGCACAAGGTGCAGGATCTCTAGCATGAAGTGGGAGGTGTGTAAGATTTCTCACATAGAGTAGTGTAAGGGCATGGTGATGCTGAATCTCACACTTAGAATGCCATCAATAGCACAATATTGTGCAGGATCACTTGTGTAGACCCTTGATGAGGGCATGATATGCAAGATGCCTTGCTTAAAGTATAGTCGAGGGCACACTGTGCAGGATCTCACAGTAGGTTCGTGATGAGGGGCACGAGATGCATAAACTCACTTTGATGGTGAATGTGTGTCTTTTTCATGTATGGTAGATTTGCTTTTGATCAATGTTATTGTCTTCCTTCATTTTGAGATATCAAGTGAACATCCTATTGTTTCCTGGTAGTTTTATCGGTTTCGCAGGTATGTGCATTTCTATACTGTATGTGTATAATTCAATATGGTATTATGTATCTCTCATCAAGTGGGTGAGAGCTTTCTTATGTATTCAAGGAATATGTGCTGGTATACCTTTAAAATTTTAATTAATAAAATAAATTATTTTACAAAAACAAAAAAACTACAACCTCTCTTTCCAATCTTTTTCAGTCGACAACCTCTTGTCTTCTTCTTAAAAAAAAATTATTCTCTCTTCCTTTAGCTTGTGATTTGTGAAATTATTATATTTTCCTTTACTTCCTTCCCCTTTTGGCCTTTCAATTTTGGCATTTTGAAAACATATATCATATTTATTTGTTGTTCTTTATGTGTTAATTGTTAGTTTGGTGCTTTTGAATTTTCATCTATTTTGATAGTAGGAATCTTAAATCTTTGTTTTGGTCTTTTGGAGTGTTAATTGTTGAATATTTGTTAGTTTTATCATTTAGGATTAATTCTAAGTATTCTTATTTCTTGACATATGCCTTGATTTTTTTTTTTGTGGAACTATGTAATATGTTAATATATTTTTTAAGAAAATCAAATGTTCAAGAATCATCATCTTTTGAAAAAAGGGGTACCGATCAGTCTACTGGAAAAAGGAGTTATGAAACTTGTGTTGAAAAAGTCTCAAGAGTCTTTTAATAAATTTCATATTGGTTCAGATGTAATTGATCTTCCGTCGGATCCAAGACTAAGACTTAGGATTATGGATTATGAACCCAATATCCATGAAAGAGTTTGAAGAGAGTATTATCTAAGAGGTTCATGTCAACCTCACAAGCATAAATTCAAAACTAGAGATTCAAGAAGATTAATCCATCATGGTTTGATGAATTTGATTAGTTGGAGTATAGCATTACTAAGGACGCTTGTCTTTTAGTTGATATAAATTATACTTTTGTGATTTTATATGAATTGTGCCCCCTAAACAAAATTTCTAGGTCCGCCCCTGAGCCTGGGGAGTCAATTCGAGTCACTAGATGTTTCCCTGAGGTGTGCTTTGCTTTTGGATATTTGAAGATTTACTTGGTTGGATCTTTTGGAGACTTAATAGCTTATTTTATGTTATTTTTCTTTCTACTTCTTATGTTTTTGTATTGAGTGAGCATTTGTCATTGTCTTTGCAATTTGTGGAGGTTGCTGCTGGATGTCTATTTTCTAACTCTCACAGTTCAAAAGATATGGTGTGCCTTACACTTTATTATAGTGCAGGAACAATTTCAAGATTTGGAATTTCATTTGGACAGCTATTTCTTGTTATCGAGGCTACTGCAGTCCTAGTTAGTATGCTGTTATAGTTGTCGGCAATGCCTCTTTTCGTCGAGCTGGTTCGCTTATGCTGTTACAGTTAAGTCCATTGCTTTCTCTTGTTATACCAAAAGATCTTCCAATTATTGCAACGACCGCTGGGCAACCTTTTGTACAGCAATCAGAACCTACCAAGGTACTAATTTTGCGTTCGCTTCAGTCTGTATTTTCTGAACTGATCTATAAGTTGGGAATTTAACAAGTAAAATGCAATCCTCAGTTTGTCAGATGCAATCTTTGGTTGTGTTAGCCTATTTGTTTATCATCTGCATTGTCTGTGGTTCATGTTTATAGGTGTATGAACAACTCAATATGAAGTTATTCGTCATGAAATTAGAAACTTGGGAATTCTTCACCCAGATCCATTTACACAGAGACTAGACAATCCGAAACCAGTGCAAAGGTTCTAGTATGTTCAACCTTTGTCATAAGATCCACAATTCCCTTAATTATTCAGTCTCGACACCCTTTCTTATCAGGCTCATTGTTGCTGTTAATCCCTCATGTTTAACTAAACTCATTTGTTCTGTATTTTTAATATATCTATGTTGCTGTTAATGATCTACTTATTTAGTATTATTCTTTCTTTAGGATCTCAACCAAACAAATTCGGCTTCTTCTAGCTAGTTCAAGACTTAGCCGTCAAAACCGGATCTGCTAGTACTCGTGAAGAAGCAACCAAACCTAATGTAAGTGCAGTTTGTTTTGTTTTGTTTTGAATTTTTGGGTATTATATAAAGCCTAAAAAGGGGACAAAATTGTTACTATATATCATATAATTAATTTATAGTTATATAGTTTATAAATTAGTTTTGTTACCAAATATCAATTGTAATTTTAGTGTTATGTTTGTGTTACTTCCCTTGCACGAGATCAACTAATTCGCCTCCGCTGTTTGCTCTCGTCTATGTCATCCTTTCTCTTTTCATGTAGGCCTAGTGAATCTACTAGGTCTCTCCCACATTCTTTCCTGCCTTTCTCGATCTAATAAGATTACTATTGATGAACTAACTAGGCACTAGTAGGGTTGTAAAAGAGCCAAATCAAGTTAAATTTTGTGATGTTTAAGTGTGTTTGATAATATAATCGAGTCAACCCAAGCTTAAAATGAACTAAGCCAAATCAAGTTTGGTTTCTTTTTTATGAGTTTGAGTTTAATTTGTTTAGATGTTATTGAGCTCTCAATTCAAGTTTGTTTAATTGTTTGAAAATTTTACATTGTAAGTTTGCTTGATTAGTTATTGAATTTGATGATTCAAATTTATTTATTCATTTTGAAAGTTTTTTTATTTATTTAGTATGTTGATAAAAATTTTATTGATAAATATAATTCAATAACATTGTTCATAAAAGAATAATGTTTATTCAATGATCTTATGTGTATTGAACGAATATAAATAAATTTTTATCAAGTCGAATATCAAGTTTGTTAATGAATGTTGGATTCATTTACAACCTTAGGCACAAGATAATTTAGTTAGTTGTGTGCGTGTGCGCGCCCACCCTTCATATTGTGGTACAAACTAAACACATTTTTTAAAAAATCTTCATTCTATCTAGCGATCGATAATTTACATCGCTTGCGTTCCTGAGTTAATAATAAGAGCAGCAGAAGAAGTGTTTACTAGAATCTGTTGTTGAATACTCAGAATTGCTTGTTCGTGTTTCAGTGGCTTATTATTTTTCACATTATTATTTTGTATTACAAGGTTGAAATATAAATATAAATATAAACTCTGTCGAATAATATATCATACACCCCGGGACAACCTTGTAGCAAGCTCACTGTTAAACAATATAATTGTTTGTTTGATATGGTGACAGAAGAACAAGACAGAAGAACAAGTTGCACACACCTTGTTCAGCAAGAGATTTCAGCATCTATTTCTATTGCCTGTTATTTCCTAAAATTTAAATGAATTTTTGTTTGAGGTCATTGTGGAGAATTACTTCCATTTGTGATTTGATTTTGGCTCAATTAGGGGACTTGATTGACGCTCCATCTTAGGCTATGCAGTGAGAGATTCCTGCGTTTATTTATTTAATTTTAATTTTCCCTTTCTACCTCCCAAACTCAACTAACATTTTTTTAAAAAATTGGTATCAAAATCTTTCAGACAGATTAATATTTTTAAATCAATCTCTCATTAAAGAAATTTATCATGTAATACATACTTTAGAGATTGTATAAACGTCCTACTGGTATGGTTGTCAATTGAAATAATTTCAGTTAAAATTCACTTTCAACATTATATTATAATTATTTTTGATAATCCGTTTGAATTTTATTCGATTAATTTTAAAGATACATAATTTTTTTAATTTATTCACCCCTAAAATACGTATTTTTTAATAATAAAAAAAATAAGATGATAATAAAAAGAATAGTGGGGGATCAGACGAGGGGATTGATTGGCCATTGATGGGACGCGAGGCCTAATAATAGAGCATGTGACGCGAAAGCAACCAGCCAGCACCACTCCTCACCCGACCCTACCTCGGGCCCACTTAAATCCGACGTGCGGGCGAGGTAAAACTAACGGCGGGAAGGAAGGAAGGAGGGAGGAAAGGAAGGACAGCCAGGCGGCGTCGCCACGTGACCGCGCGTGAAGCCCACGCGAGCGCCATCGCCTGTGGCGCCCTCACAACAGAATGTCGCCGTGGAAAGCGAAGGAGCAGACGCCACGTAACGTGGACTCGTCGCTGTCGTCATCCCAACTGCATGGCCTGGTCCCTGGACCAATCTCCCACATTGTTTTTTTTTTTTTTTTGGAGAAATATCTTCTTTTGAAAATTACAAAGGCACATGTCGACAATGACTGTCCTGGTATATCAAAAATTGAAAACCTTTGTCAAATCCTATAAATTCAAAGTATTTTTGTTTTTCCTTTCTATTATTTATTTGTGTTTTCAATTATAATCTAAAATACCATCATTGACTTTTCCACAACATTATAATAGAATTTATTTTTACAAAGAAAAAATTAGGAAGACAATATATTTTTCCAATTAAAATGAACTGAATAAAATATTCTAAATTCTTGAGGTAAGTTGACTGACAATAAAGGCAAATTGACTTAATAAAAAAGATAACTAGATAAGTCAACTAATTAGACGAGTTGATTAAATATAAAAAGATCGATTGACTAAATAAGTTGGACAAATCACATAAAATAATTAGATTGAGTAGATTATAATAACAAGAAAAACATCACTTCATTATTACTATCATATTCGTTTTTTCCTACATGAATTACTATTTTAGGAATGATAAACTAATAAAATATTACAAAATTATGAATTTACTTTTATTAATCTATAATTAACAAATTAAATAACAAACAGTAAATTTTATAAAGAATTAAGTTTCAAATGCTTTAAATAATTATCATATAAATTTATTTTATAAAATTCAAAAAATTGAAATGAAATCCACAACCTTCTAATTTTAATATTTTCTAAATTAAAATTCTAAAAATTGCTTCCATTAGTTTTTTAGGAGACCCTAGTGATCAAAGGAGAAAGTAATTTAGATAAATGTTGAGTCTACAGTAGATTTCAAATGCAGAATCAATCAATATACTACTTTCGAACTCAACTCAATTCAAATAGAGAGCTAACATAAATATCGAAAATGAATAGAATTATGATTTGATCTACGGTAAAATAGTTCTACTAACTCCACCAACTAAGATAAGATCCATGCACTAGAGAACTAACAATAAATATCAAAAGTGAACTCCTCATATGGAATTAAGATTTGATCTACAGTAAAGCAAATCTTAGTTATCCCATGTACTTTCAAACTAAACAAGTTACACTACTTCTAATGATGATTCAACTCGATTGACCTTAGTGATCAAAATGAGAAAGTAATCGAGATAAATGTTGAGTCTATAGTAAATTTTAAACGGTGAGTTGGGTAATATACTTTTGAACTCGACTCAATTCAAACAGAGAGTAGAGCAATTGCATGAACCCCACCAACTAAGCTAAGTACAAACTACAGCAAGGAACAAAATACACAGATGAATCAAATTATTTGAGAGGAGAGTTGGTGAGACGTACCTGGACTCTTGCGTTTCCTTTATGGAACAGGGGAAAGGTAGTGACTTAGTGACTTGTACCAGGACTTTCTCCATTCCTTTCTCGAGCAGTATTACTCCATCTGAGTCCAGTCCCCATCAGAGGTCATTTCAGGCTCATATCATTGATGCCACTTACTCATTGCAATTAATTCAGCGGGTGAAAGAATCAGGCACTGCCATGTCAATCTATTATCTATCTGGAGGAAGCAGCAGCATCAAGGGAGATAAGAGAGAGAGAGAGAGAGAGAGAGAGAGAGAGAGAGAGGCTCAGGTCTTCCTGGTGAAGCGTTTCAAGAGATAAAAGAAAAGAAACCTTGAAAGCAATACCTTATCATGAGGGCGTAAAGTGGCAGGCGGAGATGAGTGCCTCCCTCCCTCCTTGTTTCCGTAAATTGGAAACCAGAGGTTCGGAGAAGTACTTTAATGGCTGCCATTCCTGGAGAAACGTTGCAGATCCAGTCAGTACGGCAGCAGATGGAGGAAGAAGCAAAAGGCCAAACAATGCATGGGAAAATCTAAGCACTCGATTAGTTGGAAATTTGAACTAAGTGGCAGTCAATCTGCTGCTACTTGATGTGGTTACAGAAGACGAGGGCCCATGGAGGTCGATGGGATGGCAGAGCAATGATTGGTGTCAATATATCCTCCACACTGGGAAGTGGGGCCTCATGGGACATGACAATACGTCTCTCTCTCCCTCCTCTCTCTCTCTCTCCCCAGATTGCAGAATTGAGAAGTTAAAATAATGTTTTCGAGGTAATTGATTATCATAGAAGACATGGATTATAATGAATAAAGCTTTGAGATATAATGGAATTGATTACAATGAAATATTCATTAAATTATTAAAATAAATAAAAATTGAATCTTAATGCAATTAAGATAATATTCTTTTTCTTATAGTTAATTATAACTTCTCGATTTACCTCTTATCGTAAAATCGATCGTATGAGACCACTGGAATGACAAATTCCACTTTTATTATTGAAATGTATTATAGTGAATAAAGATTAAATTTTGACGAAGTAGAAATAATATCCTTTTTTATAATGATTAATTGTATTTTTTTTATCAAGCCGACCTGCCCCACCATCTTAGTGGACTAGAAAATCTCTCCAATCTA
>JBBMKF010000001.1:4034553-4072369 GCA_037834155.1 Curcuma caesia | reverse complement strand
CATGTCATCATAGATGTTGACTTGACTCATGCCACCTCATGGTCAAGTCTTGACTTGACCACTTGACTTTATGTTGAGGTGGCATAAGTGATGGCCAATAGAATGGTGCCACATCATCTTGTTTGCCACCTCATGGGAGGTTACAAGAAGAGTTTGTAACTCATGAGTTTTAAAGCCATTTTAATGGGATTAATTGGTGATTAAGGCAAATAATGGTGGGGGCCACATAAAAGGGAAAAAGTGTGTTTTTCTCTCTTCTTCTTCACTTCACGTTGAGAAATTTTTTTCTCTCCTTTCCTTCTTGTTTTCTCTCCCTCTCCTTCTCCTCTTGCTAGCCAAAACTCTCTAAGGTGCTAGCACACCTTGAGTTTTGGTTTTCTCCACTTCTTGTCCGAGTGGATACCAATAGAGGAGCGGCACTTGACGCTCTCGAGATCCGGCAACATTTCGGACGAGCGGGATACGCGAAGGGCACGCACCGAGGGTAATGGTTACTAAACTCGTAGATCTAGAGTAGATCTAGGTAGAAACGAGTTTGTGAATTTTTCGTAATTTTTCGCACAGATCCGGTGGCGGGTTTCGGGGTTTCCGCACGCGAAAAGCAGTTTTTGCGGCCCGAATAACCCAACACAATTGACCAAAAATTCAACGATTGATTTCAGAACATTTTATAAACCTTTCAGCAGCTACACTGAATCGTGTATCTTTCCTTTCACCGTCTTATACCCGCTTGGTTCAGGACATGGTTTATATGTCGGTCCCCACTAGGCTGACTACATCAAACCTAGTCCAAGCTGCTTTCTTGTCTTGTGGATTCAAGTGACTCATACACGTATCCATGAGTACCGTACTCTTAACCTGTAATGCTTTGGCCAAAGACTTTTAGTAATAATCCTGATAAGTAGCCGCAACGTATACGTCTCCTTTTCCAAAGAGCGGTGAATCCTCTATGGGCTATTCAAACACCTTCGTGCACTTTGTCTTATATCCAATCATCTCGGGTCCACACCTCCTCTGAGATGCTTGCTTAAAATGTCAATGTATAAGCCTCTATGACCAAGGTGACTTGAATACCGTAAGTCAAAGGAAACTCGCACTTAAGCTGCACTAAGATCTTCATTGACATATATATATCGAACCATATGAAGTCTCAAAGAAGGTCACTCTAATGAACTAGTTACCTTTAACCAGCATCCATGTTTAACTCTCAACATCTAATGTTGACAGCAGTGAGATCAGCTGCTTAGCTAACTAAGGAGTTCAAAACGTGCTAGTCTCGACAGAATCGATGACATCCATGCTCAATAATTCCTCGACTAGGAATAATTCCAATACGTTCATAATTACACGTGTAGAGATGCTCACTAGTTGTGATCCAATCACAAATTCTCTCACGCTATGAATCGTATTGCGGATATTTAATACTCGAGTTTAAGATCCACTCAAATACATACGGAATGTGTACTCAAATAGTAAATTGCTATTTATCGAATAAATAGTATAACCCTAAGGCGATTGCCTTAGGACACCTCTCAAATTAACACCCATGACCATCTATGACGAGGTAAATCAAAAAGCTGCACTTGGCCACGACGGAGAAGAGTATTGCCTTGCCTTCACTGAGATTCGCCTCTTGCCCACTTCAATAACTCTGTTCCGTCATAAGTCATAACCAACTTAACAATGTCTCGAAGGCAACACTTATATACTCAATGCTTCTTGTTCTTGTAGTCTAAGTGTTATTAGCCAACCCCCCCCCCCCTCGGAACATACATTCACATATACTTCAACTCATGCAAGAGTTTTCTTTCTTTCAATATTTTTTTTCTCATACTTATTTCATTTTCATATTTGTAAGAGGAAAGCTTTTGTCCAAAATTTCTCCATCCAATGGAATAGTTTTTATAGTAGATTTTTTAGGTGTGACTTATCTAAGGAGTTAGTTAGTCATAAATTAAGAAAATATTTAAATCATGTTAAATCATTTTTTAGTATTATTATTTTTAGTTCTAATACATTAATTTTTATCTTAGCCTTTCTTTTGCAAAAATAATCAAAATCTTTTACTTTTAGGTTTACCATTTACCCTCTTTGGTCACATCACTCGATCCAATAAATATGGCATATGCTTTGACCATATGTAATTAAATCAAACAATTGTAATATTATGTAGTCAAGAACATCCTTCAATACTTGAGGACTAAGGATATATTCTTAATAAACGGAGAAAGAGATGGGAAACTAATTGTGAAAGGGTTCATGAATAAAAGTTTAATCCAACCATAATGGCTTACAATAATAGTCAAGATACATGTTTTATTATATTGGAGGTGTATTGACTCAATGATCAAAGTTGAGTACATCGTAGTTATAGAGGTAGCAAAATAAGGTGCTTAGATTTGCAAGTTCATTAGTGAACATAAAGTACTTACAAGATTTATTGAACCAATGGTAGTGTATTGTGACAAAAATAAAACCATTATGTTGTTAGATTATTTTAATAATCTATTTTGTGGCTCATGTAAATTATAGTTATATTAACCTTATATTAAAGTGCTTAATGTGATGATTGTTAAGCATAAAAGAAATAAAGTTAATTGGGTTTTAATTCCCTCTCCTTAACCTTATAAAGTTATATAAATTAAAGTGGAAGAGGTGTGTGTGGAGAGGTATGTTTAAAGAGATGTGTTTAAAGAGGTGTGTTTAAAGAGACATGTCTCTTTAAACACATCTCCTCCTCACTATAAAAACACATTACCATGCACTCTTGTGAGAACATCAACATATCAATCACTCTCTCCCTCTCCCTCTCCCTCTCCATCTCTATATCATCAAAGAGAAAATCAAGGCAAAAGGATTAAGGGGAGAAAAGCGGCATTCAACAAAGCAAAGCATACATATACAATGGATCAAGGTTAGTATATTATGTATATTTTTCATTATAAAAGTAAAGGTTGAATAAACAATGTTATAATGGGATTAAGTATTGAAACATAAAGTAATCGTTTCTGGTTTTAACATATGTAGGCTAAGAAATCATGATCTTACTAGCAATCCAAGTGTAGAATAATGTGAATATATGACTAGATCAAATAGGCAAGAGGGGTTGAATAGCTTATAACTTGAAAAAAAAACTTTTTGTATTACAAGAACAAGGCCAAAAATTTTATTAAAATGTGGGATGGTCATGTGTTTGATAGTATCATGGATATACAATGAAATCTAATATAAACGAACACAAATAAATAGAGCAATGATAACAATAACATATAATATAGTTTAGACTTCCCATTCCAACTCCACGAGACCATGACCTACTATTTTATTAGGTGAATCATTTCCCAAAAAGGTACTACAAAAGCTTCTTTTTTATAGAAGTAGAGAAACCATGACAAATAATAATTATGTCTAAAGCACAAAGATAATAACAATATATTGCTTTTCTCCTCAAAAAATATATGTAAGCACCAAGAAAAGGAAGAAAAATTTTGTAAAGCCTTGATGATTTCAATTCCTGATAATTAATAGAAACACTTAGGGACAAATGAATGACATAATTCAAGTGCATTCAAGTATATAATTCTGAAGGTACCTTTGCTCCATGTATATAGCCTCAACTTCATGTATAATTACACTTCAACAATTACATCTGCTCAACTTTAGCCGATTGAGAAATTTCCTAGCCAAAAAAATGCAAAGGTAGAAGCCTTATCTACTAATGACTAATTTGTTAATCAATTGAAAAATATTCATTCAATCAATTGTTCAAACATCAAATTGATTGGATCCTAATCTAGTTGGCACCAACAACTAAGGTAGTAATTTTATCTTCCAATAACTAAGTTGCAAATGACTCCAATTTGACTAAAAATATATTCTAACTGATCGAAATAACATAAATAATTGTTGTGAGCCAAAGATCAAAATTTCATTCATTTGGAATAAACCTCCAATTGACTAGAACCTAATCAAGCTGAGTAAGACGAAAGTCCATTCCACCAAGATCAAACAAAAATAATTTATTTTTGAATGGAGTTTATACTATATTCATGAGTTAACTCAATGCTTTAGTCAATAGTGGCTCATATCTAGTTTACAAGATCAAATGGAGTTGATTGAATATGCAACAATTGCTGTGAATGGAATTCTGAGATTGGTATTTTAGTTGACTGATTAAAGAGGATTAAGTCAACTAGTTTCTTACAACCTCACTTTATAAATTGGGAGATAATCCACTTTAAACAACATGATTTTCATGACTATAGTGTGTGTTCATTCTTGCCTGGTTGTTGTTTTGAAGTATTGTAAGCAACCTCAATAAAAGGAAATCTTGGCTTATGTTTATATTCACTATTTACTTACTTTCTCTTGTATTTCATTCTCATATGATAAATAAAACTAAATCTGTATGAGACACCATTAGAAAGGAGAACTTTTTTTTCTCTTTGTGGTTTCATCGAGTGACTTGCTTAACGAGTTTATAAGTTATGAATTAGGAACTTGGGAATTTTGAACCATGTTAAATAATTGTGTTAGCAATGCATCTTATATATTATTACCACTATAGTCTATATTACATTTGATATCTAATTTGCTAACAAGTTATTTGAGCCTTGCATTTACAAGAGCAAAGAGAAAAGGTTTTAAAATTTCAGATTGCACCTATACACCCCCCCACCTCTTAGATGCACAACAATACTAACAAAATCAAGTGAAAGTAAGAATAAAGAAGAGCTCCATTCTTATATTATTTCTGTTTTGTATTTATTATATTAATCATATGTTCATCTTCTTGTTCTTAATTATAAAGCTATTGGTTGTAAGAAGTTTTCCACCTTCAAAAAGTAGAAAATATAAAGGAATTTTAGGAGTGTTTTATTCATAGGCTATGGAGTAGAATTTGAAGGTGTTGAATTGTGTAACATGCTAAGTGTTTACATTGTTTGCGTTTATTTTTATGTTTGATATTTTTGTTTCTACTAAATCAATCATATACATGAGCAAGTGAATTTAACAATTGGTCATTCGCCCACCTAGTCATCCTTTTGATTTGGAAGTTAGATGACTGAAGTCATCCTTTTGATCTAGAAGTTAGCCTCATTCATTGCTAAGCAAAGCAACCGACTAAAGTCAAAATGAGAAGTCTGAGAGATCTATTATCAAACAAAAGGCTAAAGCGATCATGAAAATAATCAATTGGAAATGATTTAGGAAAGTGAAGATTTGAAGGCTATAGATAAAGGACTAAATGGATTTATTGTTGGTGCTTCGGGAGATGGTACAGTGCCATATGTGGCTATAATAGAGGGTGTCGTAGTTGATGATCAGCCTAGTGTAATCCAATGTTCTACTCCGCAAGAGTCATGATCCCTACTGCATGAATAGAAGATGCCCAACTGGTTGAGTTGTTGGTGGGTGTCATAATGTCAATGTGTTGGGAGTGATATATTAGCTAGTCGGTGCATCACGAGAGGTCTGCTAGTTAGGCCCTCAAGCACGAACTTGAGCTACCTAGGGTGCAATGTCAGGAGCAAGCAATGGGGGTAAGATGGTGCTATGATGCAACCCAGCCACAAGTTGTTATTGTATAGAATGGCTAGTCCATGGTTGGTGTGTAGTCGACGCTCGATCAGATTGATCAAATCATCAAACGCTTGATCGGTCTAATCAAAGTCATGATTCACATAATCTGAACCTTAATTAGATCAATCAAAGTCTTGATTAGATCAATCAAAACCTTGATCTATCAAATCAAGACATTGATTGAATTAATTTGAATAATTATTTAGGACTTGATTAGATTGATCAAAATCGATTAATCAAGATATAATTCATTAAAGAAAAAAATCAAAAGAATAATTCAATTAATTATGACAATTTAGAATTAATGAATTCAAATATAATTAATAATAATTTCAATTTAATTAATCAAGATAATTTTAAATTAACTAATTCAAATATAATTAATAATAATTTGAATTTAGTTAATAAAGATGATCTTATATTAACTAATATAAATATAATTAATAATTTAAATTTAATTAATTAAGATAATCTTAAATTGAATTTATCTTTGAAAAATCCAAAAGATAAATTTAAAATCAAAATTTAACTTTGAAAAATTCAAAAGATAAAAATCTAATTTTAAGTTTTAAAAATCAATAAAATAAATTTTAAAATTTTAAAAAGTAAATTTTAAATTTTAAACATCTTAATTTAAAATTTAAATCAAGAAAATAAATTTTCAAAATTTAAAAAGTCAAATTTAAATTTTAAAAATGTAATTTTAAATTTTAAAATTTATAAATCTAATTATAATCAAGTATCATATTATGGAACAAAGACTAAGTCAAATCTTAAAAATTTGAATCTAAATTTAAAAAATTCAAAAGATAAATTTTTAACTTTTAAAAATTTAAGAAATATAAGTTTTAGAAAATTAAAAAAAATAAAATAATACTTTGACAAATTAAAGTATAAACATTTAATATATAGACTTGGATTACAAGTCTAAGTCAAACATAAATAAAAATTTTAAAATTTATAAATTTAGTTATAATTGAGTACCTTTTGATTACAAAACTAATCAATAAAATCATATCCAAGAGAATAAGCAACCTAATAAAATTCAAATTGATCCACGAAATACATCAAATTGAGTATTTGTTACATCATTATAAAACAATTATTATTTATTACTTGATTGACTTACTTGACAAATTTATTATGCACATACATATTTATAATTAATTATATCATACTTATTTTATGTCATATCATGCATGCCTTATCATATAGAATTAGATATGTAGGAAAAAGGGATATTGATCCTAACAATATAATATCAGAATACGGTGAGATGATAGTATGTTAGGAAAACTTATATTAAGCGTATGATTTTATTGGATAAAACATACCTTACTTAGTGCACCTAGCTAAGTGAAACTAGCTGAAGCTAATTCATCACATTCTAAACTAATTAGACTAAAGGTTAGTATTAAGTTAGTCAAATGTGTAATTTCATTTATTGGCTCTGTCTAAAAAAGTGATCATTGATCCGATTAAAAAGGTCTCTATATCTCACCACAACCTACAAGTCGGTTTAAGAAATATCCACTTGACAGACCTAAAGCTAAATCTAAATCTAACCTAATGTCAAACATTATTTTCAAATCATTGTTTATTTAATAAATTAAAATAAAAAATATTTCACATGAACTCATAAAGTTACCGGGTATTGTGTGTACTAAGACACACATAATGAGTGAGATGTTAGGAAATTAATTTGGAGAATATTTTAAAAAAGATTTTAAAAATTTATAAAAATATTTTCTTAAAATTATTGTTAAAATATTGATATTTAATTTAAATTAATATTTGATTGTATTTTTTTAAAAAATTATATGCCTTGAAAATGATGATTGTTGGCCAACACCTGAGCTTATAGGACTCTTAGGTCAATCTTGAATTCCTGTACCCTTAAAACATATAGGTATGTTTTATGTGTGACTAACAAGGATATCTTAAAGAAGTGTCAGGTTAAAGAGAGGTACTCCATGAAAGATCAATTTTTAAATAAAAAAGAGTTTATTAACATTAATTTTAAAGAAGAAGAAGTATTTTGAAAATGTATTTTTCAAAATCTATTTTACAAATTTATCTAATAATGATCTCAAAAATATCTTTAATATTTTCAAAATTATGCCTTGAAAATATTTTGAAAAATATTTTTAAAAAATATTGTGAAAATTACTTTGAAATGTATTGAAACGTTGTGAGAATTTGTTTTAATATTACTTTCACAATTATCTCAACAATTTCTTAAAATCATTCTTTGAAAATTACTTTGCAAATATTCTTTGAAAATTATATTTTGTAAAATATTAAAAATATATTGAAAATGAGAGATTTTCAAAAACCTTAGAAATATATATTTTTAAAAATATTTTAAAATATTTTTTCAAAGGTATTGAATTTTTTTTTAAAAATATCGACAAGTTGCATTTTTTTTAAAAAGAAATTTTAAAAAATAGTCTTTTCAAAAACGTAAAGGAAAGTAATGTTGACTAAGGACAATCTATGATTGTTGATGTAGAACCTAAGAAGGTCTTTAAAAGTTTAAATCAATTGGATAAATTTTTTGATATATGTCAATGGAGGAGAAGAAGGGTGTTAGAAATTTTAATTCTTTCAATTTTGGCATAAGATCTGAAAATATAGGTTAAATATTTAACCTAACTTAAATATATTATCTAATATTAAAGAAGGAGAGATTATTAATATATGAAGTACCAAATAATTGAACTCGTATTTTGATATATGTTTGAATAATATGTGTTACGGGTGTATACGTCGAGCCCGGTTGGTCAAATCAGACGGAAGATATCAGGAGCCAGGTCCCGGGATCAGACGTATGGACCAAATCGAGTCCTACGCGACCACCAATTCAAGTCCCCCTCTCAGGATCGGAAGTAGGCATCGAGCCGAGTCCTCCTAAGGCACCGAGCCGAGTCCTCCTAAAACCGCCAAGTTGAGTCCTACTCCGCCATCAAGACGAATCCTCCTGAATGATGCCCTGCCGAGATGCGGGCGTCGAGCTACGGTCAGCTCACTCGGCTCGGATAATTCCCATACTGGTTCCCATCCTTTCACATTAATTAAGCAAGGTCACTTCGGCCCTCACTCTCGAAGCTAAGATACCACTGTGTACTTCGAGTGGGGCCAGGCGGCTTGACCACTAACTGCCCATGGCCCTTCTTCCTCGCTCGAGTAAGCCCGCTCGGCTCGGGTGTATATCCTCCGACCGAGCTGAATCGTTTGTCCTCGGGCCTCGTTAGCTTGCCCGGTTTCACGCGGATATACAGGCAATCTTGGTCAATTCCCATCCGCCCCCTACGCCATTAGCCTATTTTAATCCCAAAAAAGACCACTCCCCTATCGTACTGTTATGAATGTTCTTCTGACATTCCTGCGTATCATCATAGCAAATCTTCGGTAGATAGCGAAACATGCTCCCTTAAATGCTAATCAGCGATGGGACATTAGTGTTGGTCATACCCTGTTCTCTGACACATTCATAACGACGATGAGACTTTAGTCACATCCTTGATGTGACTGTATCTCAGTAAACTATATAAAAGGTCAGTTGCTCACCGAAGAGAGGTATGCAATCCCAGATCCTTCGCTCATTCGCCTAGTTTTTCCTCTTCCTCTCTCACGCACTAACTTAAGCATCGGAGTGGTCGCGCCAGGACAGCCCTGACCTTCCATCTCACCTTCCTCTTGTGTGCAGGTGTTGTTCTCAAGCCCTTCTCCCCACCTTCATTCTAGTAGTCTTGGTGTTGAAAACGACGGTCGAAGCTTCCTAGTGCAGATCTCAACAGGAACATTAGGTGTTCCATGTTTGCTTTGTGCAAATGAGTTAGGACGTTGATAGATAATCAGTCTCTCTGAATCTTAACTTCTATTTACTATATAAGAGCAGCATCAAGCCAACTATACGTCAGTTTTGATGATTTAAGTAGATAATATTTGATGCAACATATCCAATTTAAGAACAAACTTTTTTCAGTTGATACCCAGATAATGAACACATGGAGTTCTGGTTTTCTTAATGATGATAGGTAATTGTCTAAATTTAGTTGAAAGATGTAATGATTATAAAACTATAGTGACCAAAGCTACTAGCACTGCCTTGTTCATACTTGGATTAGTCATATATAATACTCTAGTGTTACCGATCTCTATTTTGTCATTTGTATTGGTTTTCCCAGTTTCTTATATAAGATCTATTTCTTTTCTTCCTTGATGCTTCAAGACATGTAGGATCGATATTCTTCTCCAATCCTTTCATTAAATATTGGTAACGATTACAACTTTATGGAGTTTGTAAATCAGATAATAATTTTTCAACAACAAAACCTATCAACTTTGTTGGACAGGTGATAACATATATGGCTTTGATGCTACTGATGCTGCCAAGTCCCTGGACATGGCATTTGAGCCGACAGTCGCCCTCAAGCTCCCCTGGGCTGCTGTCCTGGGGAACCATGACCAAGAGGGTACCCTATCCAGGGAGGGTGTTATGAGCCACATTGTCAGCATGCACTACACACTCTCGAGGCTTAATCCAGATAACATCGATATCGATGGCTTTGGCAACTACAATTTGGAGGTTTTCGGAGCTGAGGGATCCTTGCTCGCCAACAAATCAGTACTCAATCTATACTTTCTCGACAGCGGTGATTACTCCACTGTCCCCTCTATCCCTGGGTATGGTTGGATCAAAGCCTCCCAACAACTTTGGTTTAAGCAAACGTCTTCACGCTTGCAGGTACATCTTTTATTTATATTCACTCATTGTTCTTCTCACTTCATTCTTGATGTGATCAATGAACCAGTTAAGGATCTTTGAAAAATTGTACAAGAATCTATTAGTTCATTCTGTGGCAGCACATGCATTCAGGACACTAATTTGTATTGCAGAAAGCGTACATGAGCAAGCCAAATGGACAGAAGGAGGCAGCACCTGGCCTTGTCTACTTCCACATCCCCTTGCCGGAATACAGCAGCTTCGACCCATCCAACTTTACGGGGGTGAAACGGGACCCTATCAGCTCTGCATCAGTCAATTCAGGGTTTTTCGCGACAATGGTAGATGCCGGGGATGTCAAGGCTGTTTTCACAGGGCATGATCACCTGAATGACTTTTGCGGAAAGCTAACAGACATTCACCTCTGCTATGCCGGCGGGTTCGGTTACCATGCTTACGGATTGGCCGGGTGGTCAAGAAGAGCAAGGGTGGTGTCGGCTTACCTGGAGAAGAATGCTGCAAATGGTGAGTGGGGAGGAGTGAGATCCATCAAGACATGGAAACGGTTAGACGATCAGTATCTTTCGACCATCGATTCCCAAGTCCTTTGGAGCAAGGGAACTAATGGTGAGCTCCTCTTTCTCTACAGCTCTACTAATGGTGAATGGTTAGCCATTCAATGATGGTTGTTTCATTTCATCTGGACAATGCTGTTTAATATTCATTTCAGTACTCGATTTATCTAAAGTGATCTAATGCCACATTTTGTTTTCATGACATGTTCAGGGAGGCGCAAGAGAAGTAGACATTGAAGAAGTGTGGTGCTTGCGAGCTTATTAGCAGGAGAGGATGAACACAGCCTGCACAAATTTTAAAACTCCTGTTTGATGAAATTTGTTTTCATATAAGAAATGCTTGATCTTTTTTGGAAAAAAAGATCGTCATAATAAATAAATAAATAAATAAAGCATAATTTTCTATTACCAAGTTTAATGATAAGTTAAAGTAGGTAAGGATCGAATTCATATAAAATCGAAATAATGGACTCTTCCGTTGTAGTTAACTTTAATTTTTTGATTTATCTCCTCCTCATAGATGATCCAAATGGACAATATGGTACTGAATGAAAGGAGGCCTGGAAGGCCTGTTGAAGAGAAGAGGAAATTCACCGATAGAGAGAAGACGAAGAGGAAGTTCAATGAAGGCTTGTTTATGTACCGGTTCAACCAAACCGAATGGAATTGGTTAAGTTGGGCCTAATTCATCGATCAGCGAACCCAAAATAGCATAAGCCGGCCCAGGCTTTTTGATGAGGTCCAGGAGGCCTCGAGCGCTGACCATGGTGGCTGCTGCCGACGGGGACAGCCATCGACCCAGACTAATCGAGAAGGAAGGAGGGCGAGGAGAAGGCGACGGAGAACGGAGATCTGCGCTCTTCCCCCTTCTTCTCCCGGCGATCAAAAAGGTACCGTTTCTGTTCTTAAATCTAGACTAGCTTTTGATCTTTGGCGTCCGGAAGCTAGGGTTTCGAGAATCATGCATTGTGATGTCCGCTCCGGGTTAGGGATTTGACGTAGCGTTGTGAACTGGGATCGTTTGAGAGATCGGTGATTCATGATGAACTAGGGAAGCTAGAACTTTTCCTCTTTTGCCTCATTTTGCGACTCCGTTTCCCGATTCTTAACGCCTTCTGTAGCTAAGGCCTTCTTTGTTACTTGCATCAGGCTATGGATGACAGGAATGCAGAGGGCGAATTTTCTTCCCTCGACTCTCAACTAACCCACAAAAAAGCCGTGTGGAAGCATGAATTTGAGCGCCACCAATCTCATGTTGAAAAACTGGAGGAGAAGCTAATGGAGTTAAAGGTGACCTTGAAGTGCGCAGAAGGTGACTCCCTGGAGCTAAAGCTTCTTCGGCATAGGGTCAAAACGACCGCCGCATTGCTCGCCTACCTGAAATCGAAAGCAAGAATCATGGTATCTCCAAATTTAGCTAGTAAGTCATCTGGAATTGAGAATAAGGAGGGTATAGGGCTTGCTGACAAGCATGGCATTCCATTGTCTGAATGGTCAAAAGAGGTCAATAATCCTTCTCTCAGAAATCCAGACATGGAATCAAAACAAGATAGTGATCTTAAGCTTGGATCTTTTGTGGCTAATGATGGTAAATACATTGACGAAATACTCAAGTCGACTCATATTGTAACAGATGCTATGGACTCGCTTGTCATGCGAGCCATCAAGGCGGAAAGTGAAGCAGCTAATGAGAGAGTAAAAGTGAAGTTAGGTTTAGAAGAAAATGAAAGAAAGACACTTCAAGTCCTAAGCATGACTGTAAGGGTTGAAGAGATGGAAAAGTTTGCACTGAGTACAAATGCACTTTTGAATGAAATGAGGCAGAAGGTTGAAGACATGGTCGAAGAGTCATCGAGACAGAGACAGCGCGCCACAGAGAATGAGCAGGAGCTTTGTCGTGTAAAGCAGGACTTCGATTCTCTGCGCTTGTTTGTCAGCAATATCATCAGCATCAGTGAATCTCTTCTTTCATCAGAGAGTCAATTTCAGACTATTCAAAAACATCTAGACAGGTAACACACCCTTTAGCTCGCTTGCCAAAATGGCTATTGTTGTGGATTCCTCTCCTTGCTTTCCTTGTAGAATCTAAGTTGATATCCAAGTTTTTCTCCCACATGTGGTTGATATAATTCCCTTCTCTTCTGAACTATTTCATAGATTGCTAAACTGAATATCAGTTACTGGGTTAACCCATGTTCTTCACTTTTCAATTTCCCTTTGACAACCTCACAAATTACCAATAATTTCTTAAACATGCATTCAAATTTTAGGTTATTCCAACTTTCTTTAATTGTGCTCAATAATAAAAAAGCTTCATAGCTTTACAAACCTAATTTAACTATCAGTTTCTATACCTCACTATTAGTTTCAGACAACTCAAATAAGTCTCCTTTAGGTCAACCAACTATGAATTTATAGACCTTACTATATCTAAAAAATTATGTGTCTCCATGTCTTACTTTATAATGGATTTTATAACCCACCAAGTCTCTGAAACATCTTAATGATGGAAGGAGCCAAAAGAAGCTAAGCTTAATTAGAGTCAATCTGTTTGGTGTTCTTCAAAGAGTTATGCTTTACGAACCTAGTTTAACTATCAGTTTCTATGTCGCACTATTAGTTTCAGACAACTCAAATAAGTCTTCTTTAGATCAACCAACTATGTATTTATAGACCTTACTAGATCTAAAAAATTATGTGTATGCATGTCTTTATGATGGATTTTAAACCCGTCATGTCTATGAAACATCTTAAAGATGGAAGGAGCCAAAAGAAGCTAAGCTTAATTAGATTCAAGCTGCTTGTTGTTCTTCAATGAGTTATGCTTTGTTATTACATGTTAATATCATAGGAAAATTTCATATCCTTGCATTTGGATATATTGTGCTATATTGACTACTTGTGTGTCGCAATGTTGTAGTGGGAATCTTTTAATATTAACTTTTTTTTAACACAATCTCTTTCAGTGCTAGAGGTTAAGGTTGCCGGTCCAATCACACAATCTTTAATTTTTTGGTATCCTAGAAATAATATTAGCATACTTTATTCTGTTAGTGTATTCATTTTTTTTCTTCACATGGTCATCTTGCTTAGATGTGCATCAAACCATAAGCATATATGTTCCTCCAATCTTTTCAGATAATGTGCCTAGAATGTTGCTATTAGTTTCCCTTAGTTCCTTCTGCAGAATGCTTATGGATAAAAATGTTTATGATTGCTGTTTGTGTACTCTAACAATAACAATTTTCAATTACTGTAACAGGAGGATCATTATCCATCAATCTAAATACATATTCAGTTTCTCGGATGAGTTTGTTTAGTAAAGTTAACCTCCTGATTAAACAGCATCAAATGTGTTGTTTTATTTTGCTTCTGAGATGTCCTTTACTAGTGAATTCACAACCATAAACATCTAAAATCTAGATGTTAGACAACCTTCATGAACATCATTCATATGCATAAACACAAGCAAAATAGAAATACCATTAACATTATAGACTCTTGAACCATACTACTTTCATTCTGCAGGTTAGTCGCTGAGACTGATCACCTCGAGAACGAGAAGGCTCAAAAGGAGGCTGAAGTTCAGAAGCTCATTGAGGAAAATGTGAGGCTAAGGGCTTTGTTGGACAACAAAGAGTCACAATTGCTTGCAATGAATGAACAATACAAGTGGATGCTCCTCAACAACCCTGGCATTTAGTTCACAGTCTCTCCCTGGCATGCAACTAACAACTGTGTTTCTATTTCCTCTGCTACTATCTGTTTTGGTGATTAAGATGATTTTGAGAGAATTACTGCTCTTAATTATGTATATTGTTAGCCTCTTTATTATGTAAACCCAAATGATGACATCCAGATAATAAACATCAAGCAATTGCTTTCTCTCTTTTGTTTTTCATGCAACAGTTAGCAGATGTTGATGCACCATGAAGTACTTAATTCACTAATTAATTGATTTGCTACTTCCATCCAACTGCTTAAGGGTTAATTAATCCACAATTGCAACAGACGGAGTTGGCCCCACAACGTAAACACCCAATTCACATTCGGGTACACCGTCGGGTAAGAAAATCAAGGTTTGCGTCGTTGCTCCTCCGCAACACGGTACACGTGCTCTTAACCCAATCAGGCGCCTTAATCTGACTACGGTTAGTTAACCACTCTCCACCTACTATGTCTCAGATCTAGACACGTGTCCATTTTGAACGTTACAGATTCTACCTGAGGGTGTTTAAGATCGGGCTCAAACAGAGCGGAAACGAAGACAGCGATCAAGGTCAGATCGGGAAGCGTACCTGAAACCCTAGACGATCGATCTATCGGAGAGATGGCCTCGAACCCGCGTGTGTTCTTCGACATGACCGTGGGGGGCTCGCCGGCGGGGAGGATCGTGATGGAACTCTACGCCGACGTGGTGCCGCGGACGGCGGAGAACTTCCGCGCGCTGTGCACGGGCGAGAAGGGCGTGGGCCGCTCCGGGAAGCCGCTCCATTACAAGGGCTCGAGCTTCCACAGAGTGATCCCGGGGTTCATGTGCCAGGGCGGCGACTTCACCCGAGGCAACGGCACCGGCGGCGAGTCGATCTACGGCGACAAGTTCGCCGACGAGAACTTCTCGAAGAAGCACACGAGCGCCGGGGTGCTGTCGATGGCGAACTCCGGGGCCAACACCAACGGCTCGCAGTTCTTCATCTGTACGGCGGAGACGGCGTGGCTGGACGGGAAGCACGTGGTGTTCGGCCGCGTGGTGGAGGGCATGGAGGTGGTGAAGGCGATCGAGGCGGTGGGGTCTCAGGGCGGCGCCACCAAGAAGCCCGTCGTCATCGCCGACTGCGGCCAGCTCTGAGGGATGGACTTCGCCTGCCACTCATCGCCGGAACCCTTGCTCGCCTTTCATCTAATAATCGTCGGATCGAGCGTTTCTGGCCGTCGATCTCGACTCGCTTACCATCCTCGCCGTCGCTGTGGTGGCCCTTTTTGATCAATAATATTAGTAGGAGATTTCTCTAATATTTTCTCCTTGTTTTTTCACATTTATATTTCTCTAAAATTTTATATTTAATTGCTAAAAAAACACTATAATTAAATGAGGAATGAAAAACTAAATAGTATGATTAATAGATGAAAATGTTGATAACTGATCAACTATTGAAAAATCAAATGCTTCAAAGTTACTAAATCATATTATATTTTATTAAAATAGTCATTTAATGAATTTAAGGATGACACCCCAATTCCTATTATAAATTTCACATTTGAAATTTAACTTTATATTTGAGTTCGTGTTATTTGTAAGAATAATTTACAAAGTCAACGTCTATTTCATTTTTTTTCTATAATCAAAAGTCAACAACTCTTATAACCATCTCAATTAAGCATCTCAATTAAGGTCATAATTTTTTTTATTATGGAGAGAATGTGTGTTTTTTCAAAGTATTATTGTTTTTTTTGTGGGGTCCATTAATTTATTATCATTGACGCAATCCGCGTGAAAGTAGTGTTTGACTCTAGGGGAATTTTCATTTTCCCCTGAAATTTATATCTTTTTTCAAATGCCTCCAAAGTTTCAAAATCTAACAAATTTTTTAGTTTTTATTTAAATTTAGCACAATCTTTTGTATAACATTTATAGAAGGTGTCTTTTGTTTTATAAGTAAATATTTTTATACCACTCAAAAGAAATGTATAATGTTCGACATTCTATCATCTCTGATAAAATATACGAATAGATATTCAAATTTTATGAAAACAAATTTGATAAGATTTGAGGGTTTTATGAAAAAAAGGATTATTATGAACTATAAGGGTGAAAATGAAATTTCCTTTGATTCCGTGGCTCAAGCCCACCGGATCTCCACCGGCGCCATAACTAAACCAAGATCGAATCTGAACCGTCCATGATCCATCAAGATAAGCACAAGCGGTACCTAAATTCCATCGCCGCCGCACACCGGTCCTTCTTTCCCGTCGTCTATATAAACCCGGTCGCCGAATTCGCTTTCGTTCGTTGCAAAAAAATCCCGATCTCGTCGATGTTCTCGTCTTCGCAAACCCTCGCCGTCCCCAAATCCTCCTCCCTCCTCTTCCTCCCCTCCTCTCGTCGCCGGCCGCCCGTCCGCGCCGCTGTTTCCGTGCCGCCGCCTTCACCCTCCGCCTCCGACACGCTGTACGACGTGCTCGGCGTCGCCACCGCCGCATCGGGGCTCGAGATCAAGGCGGCTTACCGGAGGCTCGCCCGCGCGTGCCACCCGGACGCGGTGGTCGCGGCGGACCGGAAGACCGCGTCGGCCGACGAGTTCATGCGGATCCACGCGGCCTACGAGACGCTCTCCGACCCGGAGAAGCGCGCCGAGTATGATCGAGGGGTCCTCGCGGCGGCCATCGTCGCCGATCGAAGATGGAAGCCGTTCCGTTCTTCCCGATCGTCGTGTTCCTTCTACGCCGGGCGACGCCAGCCGCGGACGTGGGAGACGGACCAGTGCTGGTAACTAACCAGATGCATCAAAGGTGTTCGATTAAATGCCGATCTCAAATTTTCTACCCCCAATTGGTTTATTGCTGTTCTTTGTACATGTTCACAAATGCGATAATCTTTGATCTCGCCAAACAACCTCTTCCTTTTCCGATTTCAATTTTGTTTTCCCTTTTGCTTAGGCAATTGTCTTAAAGTACGATTGCAATCAAAACTAAAGAAAACAAATGATGAAAGAAGAGATCCTATGACTTCATCTGTAAAAACGATATCTGAGATTCCTTGTGTCTTCATGTTCTGTTTGCTTTAAAATCATGGCTATTTGATGAAAAAGGGATATCCTTTAGCTTCATATCTCAGTAGAAAAGAAAGGTTTTTGCTCAAGTTGTTACAATTCATAGACGCCAATGGAGGAAGCATTTGATGTGATGGTTTCAGTTCACCTTCCTTTAGAGGAACAGCTGAACAACTTTGGAACTAACGGATGAACTAGTGGATAAGCTTTCCCATCTCATCTAACCTTCACTGTACCAGCTTCCTACTTCCCTGAATTAGGTAATACTTTCTTCTTTTGATGAATTGTTCATCATTTCTTTCATTGGTTATTAATCAAAGGGAAAGGGAAGATTGAGGGGAAAAACAGATTATCCTTTGAATTCTATTGGCACTCTGTGTTTCTATTGTTTTGTGTTCGATCTTTTTAGGTCATGATGTCTTCAACCTCACTCTTCGAGAATTTGAGTTAATTCTATAAGAGGCGTCTCGATCGCTATATAAATTGATGAGAAGTCACCTAAGATATCGCCCTAATAGTCAACGGGTATAAGTAAAATGTAGAAATGGCAAAGGGACACAATGAAATGCGATATAGGTGAGAATGTGCTAGTGCAATGGATACGAGAAGGGTGAGAGGAGTCCCGGAGTATAATTGAGTTGGTTATGATGAAACAGATTTGTTGAAGTGAGAAAGGGTCGAATCTTGATAAATTGAGGCAATGCTCTCTCTTGTAGTGATCAATTGTAATTTTTTGATTTACTTTCTCATAGATAGTTATGAGATTGATCGTGTGGAATTACTGAGATAACGAATTTCACTTTTTGTTAAAAAAGAGAAGGACTATGTGGAAGGAAAAATGCATCCATACTATAGTTGCTATCAAGGATGAGACATGGAGCTGATCGTCTGAGTCTTCTAGAGGGTTTATTAAGAAAAATATTTTTTATTATAATTGATTTTTTAAAAAATAGTTTTATCATATATATATATATATTAAAAAAAAATTTCTAACCGAACAAATAACCTTGATAGTACGATAAAAAAGTCAAACTTTTCTTTGTTTTGTTGACTTTTTTGCCACGCGTTTATTATTATTATTTTTGAGTTTTCTTTGGCTGTTCACGTTTTCTCCTGCTCCATTCCTAATTTTTTTAATCTGAAAAATTAATTAATAAATACGAGGACGCCGGTCCGAATAATGTTCCTCCTGAATTAAATATTGGACATGTTAGAATCCTGATGATCGAAAAAAATTAAAAAAAATCTAATTTATCTAAAAATTATTACTAAAGAATCAGTGGATTAAGAAGGAATTAGAACAAAATAAATTTGTTGATGAATTCCTTATAAAATACTAATTTCAAATAGTCCGTCAATTTTTATTTTTTAAATTCTCAAAATTCTAAATAATTCCTTTTATTTTCACGAAGAGAAAACATTGCTCTCTAAAAAATAGATTTATTGTCAGTGATAAGCAATAAATTTTATATAGAAGAATGTAATCGACTTTGAAAATGAAAATAAACATAGGGTGAAAACCGAAAATTTTACTATATTAAATTATAATAATTTGGCTGGCTAAGAAAAAGGATCATCTTTTTCGCTTACGGATAGAAGTGAGCAAAAGCTCAATTAAATTGAACAAATTAATTCAACTGATTCAATTTAAAATTTTAATTCAGTTATTTTAGAATCTCGATTTTTTTAAAAAAATAATTAATTCTATTTGATTTTGATTTTAAATCGATTAAATTGAATTAATTAAAATAAAAATTTTATAAATTTTTAAATAAATAAATTTATAAAATTGTAACTAATTGATAAATCTTTTATAATATTTAAAAATTTTAATTATTTTAATTTTTGATCGAATTATTTCATATTTATATGTCTAGTTTTTATTTAAAAATTTAATAGATTCTAAAAAAATTTAATAAATTGAATATTAATTATTTTTATTCAATTTTAAGGATCTCCACGTGGGACTCTCGATGGGTTGAATATTAGAGTTCGATGCGGCGACTCATTCCCCAAATTCTAGAGTTTCCCTTTGAAAACCCTAAGCTCGCTGCTGCAGGACTCTCGATCTCCGTCTGAGGCGATCGGAGTGGTTGTCGGTCTTTCGGTAACTTTCTGGTTTTGATTGGCGGAGCAGGAGCTCGTAATGTCCACGGAGCGGAAGAGGAAGGTGAGCTTGTTTGACGTCATGGACGAGGCATCCGTATCGGAGAAGCTGGCCAAGGTGAATGGTGCCTTCTCCTCCAAGGCGGCGGCGGTCCCGAACGGGATCAACCGGTGGAACGGTCGGCCTTACTCGCAGAGGTACTACGAGATCCTGGAGAAGAGGAAGACCCTCCCCGTGTGGCAGCAGAAAGAAGAGTTCTTGCAAGTTTTGAAGGCTAACCAAACTCTGATTTTGGTCGGAGAGACTGGCAGTGGTAAAACAACGCAGGTTTGTTCTACACTACTTGACGGTTCGATCTTTGATTGTGATTCTGTAACTATTACGTATATGATTTTGAACCTTGAAGTAGTATGTATTGCCTTGTTATGTCATTTTATGTGCTTCTCGATAAGCTTCGTAGCAAGGTTTAAAGATTTTGAAGTTTCGGTCAGAGACCAGAACGAGAACAGTATTGCTCTGGTTCAGTCTGTGCCTGTTGCAGTGAGGAGGATGGGAAAGAATAAGAAGAGAGGGTTTTGGTTGGTGCGGGCCGTTCCAAAGAGGAGGAGGGGAAAGAATTGAGGGTGGAGCAAGAAGAGGATAAAAGGAGCTTGCTTAGCGGCTTTGGCAACTTGAATGAAGTAACAAAGGCTCATCTTTTGGCATGGCTTGGGCAGAGGAAGAAGCAATCTAGTTGTGCTTCATTCAATTGCTGATGCTCACAATGGAGGAGGCAGTATTGTATAAGTATTTAAGTCCAAAGTTTGCACCTTAGTGATTAGACAATCCTCCTGAGCAAGCCAAATTTGTGTGTGACCAATCTTTTTCTCCCAATCAAGCCATCTTTCTTCCCTCATAGGATCATGCTGAAAGATGCACTTGGGTTTTGGAGCTTCCTTAGTGCGCTTCATGAAGCTCAAGTCATCCTCTGCAGAAAAATAGGAAACAAGTACCTCTTCCACAGTGAAGTTGGATTTTGCAGGATGATGTAAAAGCACTTTCAATTGTTGTTTACCAGTTGGTCCTGACAGTGCTGCCCTTTTTAACCTTTTTTCTTCCTTTTATAGACGCATGAATGATTCCTTTTGGCTGGTGGACTTTTGGCTGATTTTTTCACTATCATTCTTCTTTGTAGAAGCATCATGAGTCATGATCAGTGCTCTTATTAATCGTCTATCTTTTTTTTCTTCGTTGCTCTGGGTCTAGAGTAGGCAATCCTAAGACTGAATGCATAAACCATTGCTAATTAGTTCCCTTTTATGTATCTGTTGATAAACTGGCCTTATCTTTTAAGGTTTTCTTTCTCATGCTTCTTGTTTCTGTGGCTTGGCATGGATATTCAGTGGTCGTTGTACTCTTTTAGCCTTTTGTCAAATATCAGACAAGTATCTGGTGATTTCAGTAGACATTTTTGAATATACATATTGTTTATTTCCTATTCATGTGGATTCTCTTGTGTGACTTTATTTGTCCGTTATTCCTTATCAGTTTGGATTAATGTTTCTTTCTTTATATTGCATGTGTTACTTTTTAAAAGAATAATGCATCTTTGAACAGATTCCACAATTTGTATTGGAATATGAGGACTTGGGCAAGCGCTCCATGGTTGCTTGCACTCAACCTCGACGAGTTGCTGCTATGTCTGTTTCTCGCCGAGTTGCTGAAGAGATGGATGTAACAATCGGCGATGAAGTTGGTTATAGCATTAGGTTTGAAGATTGCAGTAATCACAAGACTATATTGAAGTAAGTCCACTTTTGCTGCTTCTCCTGCCTTTGATTTTCTTCAATGGTGGCAATTTCAGTAATTGTCTTTATTATATATATTTTATGAATCCTGACCTTCATGGGTATGTATTTTCACCAAGCAGCAAGATTTGTTAGCAAATATTAAAAAAACTATGTTATAATGATTGATGGGTTCCAATGGGATTTTTTTTTAGAAAAAGGACATGGGGGAATTTAGTAGGAGATGTGATTGCTAACTTTCCTATGATTTGATGGTTAAACATTGCTACCATACTGTAAATCAAATATTGTTGGTAGCTTTCATGCATCTTCCTTTGGGAGTTGATTTCTGAAGAATATTTGATTGTCTCCTTCAGAAATAACATGGCTGAAAATATTGTTTGCATGATTTTTTTTATTGAAATAATGACCTCAATTTCAAAAACTATACAGTTCAGGAATTTTGTTTTAGATTATCTTGTAAGTAATGTGTTTTGAAATTTGTTACTTCAGTAGGGGGTAGAAATTATGCTGGGGTGATATTTTATATGGGTACATCCTCCATCTTTTTTTAAGATTGCTACACACTAAAACAAGATTAATAGGCACTCATAATCAGAACAAATTGATAATGTAAACCTCGGCCTGATTTTCTGCCCCACTGTCACCATATGATGCCAGATATTTAACTGATGGTATGCTGTTAAGAGAAGCAATGGCTGATCCATTATTGGAGAGATACAAGGTGATAATTCTCGATGAGGCTCATGAACGTACCTTGGCGACAGATGTCTTATTTGGGCTTCTGAAAGAAGTACTAAAAAATAGACCCGATTTGAAGTTGGTTGTGATGAGTGCTACTCTTGAGGCTGAGAAATTTCAGGGTTACTTTAATGGAGCACCTTTAATGAAGGTACCTGGTAGATTGCATCCAGTTGAAATTTTCTACACACAAGATCCTGAAAGGGATTACTTGGAAGCTGCTTTACGAACTGTTGTACAGATACACATGTGTGAACCTCAGGGTGACATACTTGTTTTCCTTACCGGAGAGGAAGAAATAGAAGATGCATGTAAGAAAATAACAAAGGAAATTAATAATTTGGGTGACCAAGTGGGCCCTGTGAAAGTGGTGCCTTTATATTCCACCTTACCTCCTCTATTGCAGCAAAGAATATTTGAGCCTGCTCCAGCACCGTTGGAGGAAGGTGGCCCACCTGGAAGGAAGATTGTGGTATCAACTAACATTGCAGAAACTTCATTGACTATTGATGGTATTGTTTATGTGATAGATCCTGGTTTCTCCAAACAAAAGGTTTATAATCCACGAATACGTGTGGAATCTTTGCTTGTCTCTCCAATTTCCAAGGCTAGTGCACATCAAAGGGCGGGACGTGCTGGTAGAACACAACCTGGGAAATGTTTTAGACTTTACACTGAGAAAAGTTTCAAGGGTGACTTACAAGAACAAACCTATCCAGAGATTCTCCGCTCTAACTTAGCAAATACAGTCCTTACTTTGAAGAAACTGGGAATTGATGATCTGGTCCATTTTGATTTTATGGACCCTCCTGCTCCTGAAACACTCATGCGAGCACTTGAGATCTTAAATTACCTAGGTGCTTTGGATGATGATGGCAATTTGACTAAGCTAGGTGAACTCATGAGTGAGTTTCCCTTAGACCCTCAGATGGCAAAGATGTTGGTTGTCAGTCCAGAGTTCAACTGCTCCAATGAGATCCTATCAATGTCTGCAATGCTTTCAGGTTAGCATAAACTTTCTCTCTTTTTTAAAAACTTTTCTTGTTTTGTTCTGTTGTTTGAAATTTATATATATTATATATTTATATATATGCGCTTGAATTTTATGGACCCCGCATGCTTGCTCAGAGTTTTGCAGTGTGGGCATTTAGACTTCCACCAGAGTAGCATTTGATAGTGTATAAGTTATTCTATTATGTAGTTCTCGCCTGTACATCTTTTCATAACATTGTTGGCAATTAGCAATGTCAATCATGATATATTAACATAGAATTTGAGTTGCAAGCATGCAGCTTTTCCTTCACAGCTAGTCCTTGTTCAAAGTATAGACTATAGAGGAATAGGATGTGGTGCCTTTGACGGCTTGTGTTGCTGGATCATCTCGATAGGTGTGACTGGCTGCTATGTTGATTAGACTTTAGCATCTAATGATCAATCTAGTGTGGTCTTATTAACCAGTGCTTTAGGACTCCTCTAGATAGTTTCAGTTTCTCAAATAGTTGCTTATGAAGCAGTTACGTGTTGACTCCATGCATACGCTGACCTTCAGTGGGCCTCCTCTGTGATTACAAATTATATTTCTAGTACCCAATTGCTTTCTCCGGCCTAGGGAGGCCCAGAAAGCGGCAGATGAAGCTAAAGCTCGGTTTGGCCATATCGACGGAGATCACCTGACGTTGTTAAACGTATATCATGCATACAAGCAAAATGGTAAGCGCGTAATATAACTACTTTGTCAAATGCATTGTTTGCAATAGTTTGGTTATTTAAATCTGCGTTGCTATTGCAGCTGAGGACTCTTCTTGGTGCTACGAGAATTTTATAAACAGTAGGACTATGAAGGCTGCTGACAATGTGAGGCAACAGCTTGTTCGGATCATGGCTAGGTTCAACCTCAAGCTATGCAGCACCGACTTCAACAGTCGGGATTATTATGTGAACATCAGAAAAGCCATGCTTGCTGGGTACTTCATGCAGGTGGCCCATCTTGAGAGAACAGGACACTACCTCACAGTGAAGGACAATCAGGTTTTTCTTTTTGCTGCTTTCCTCTCTGATTCTCAATTGTTTCCTCAGCAAAGCTTTCGATGAACTATAGCCACATGGTGTAATTCTAGGTGGTTCATCTTCATCCATCAACCTGCTTGGATCACAAGCCAGAATGGGTCATTTATAATGAGTATGTTTTGACCAGCAGGAACTTCATCCGCACCGTAACAGATATTAAAGGAGAGTGGTAAGTTCGAAAATGATAGCTTGTGACAAAGCAATACTTCAAACAAATGCTGCCTGCCTCTTTGATGTTAAATCTTCTTTACTTGTGTCATTTTCTTAACATCCCAAATCTCTCAACTATAATTTCTATTTGCAGGATGATCGACATAGCTCCACACTATTTTGATCTGAGCAACTTCCCTTCATGCGAGGCAAAACGGGTGCTCGAGAGATTGTACAATAAGAGGGCCAAGGAAAAGGTGGAGAGTAAAGCTAGAAAGTAGAAACAAAAATTGCCTTTGTTCTCACTCTCACCATTGACTTGCCAATGCATAAATGCTCATAGGCAAGATTGCCTGCCTGAACACCGAAAAAGTTGGAGACACAAGTTTATCATCATCGAGATTCATGTTTCTCTTATACGTTTCATCTGCAAGTAAACATCTATTTACTCTACGTTTGCGGCGAATGCTTTCTTTTAATGTTATGGACAATATGGTCAGACCTTGAATTTGTGCCAATGATCTTTGTGCTCTGAAGGCTGCAAAACAATGCTTTTAGTTTTACAAATAATTCCTATCAAAACATCCTGTGCAGTTTGAAAATTTTATTTAGGGCGTTCTACTTAACTATACAATTGTGTATAATTATTCAATTGCTTTTCAGTACTGTTTGTTTGTGTTGTAGTAGTTATACGTAGTTATAAAATAATAGTTGATTATTTTTTTTCTTCATAATATAAATTATGTTTTGTGAACCCCTTTGATTTGATCCAACTAAAGCCTTCTGGGTAGGGGTGTAAACAAATTGAATTTTATAAAAATATTTAAATATATAAAAAAAAATAAATCTCAGTTAGTCTTATTGACTATCTCTGAAGGTGATCAGTCTGGTCTTACGAAAGTTTTTCATCAGGCCGGTCACTTGGTGGGAATTTTGATTTGATTTAAATTTAAATTATTTATATTTTAATTTGAGTATATTAAAATTAAAATTATATTAAAAAATAAAGTCCAAGTTTTGGGAATTTGAATTTATTTTGAAAAAATTAAATCAAATATATAGTTCGTCTTAAATTTGATAATTTAAAAAATAAATAAATATTTTTTGATCTGACATGCATGTGAGCAAACAGCTCTACTTGTGTCTTGTGTGGGGGATAAGATATATAAATGGTAACCGCATGGAGTTAGATAGGGACAACACTTTGCATTATTAATTACTAATTCAATTTCTTCCAATTAAATTTTTTGTTTTTTGTCGTATGTGGAAGAATGTGGATGGCTTTAACTGTTTTATATTTGTGACCTAGTGATTGATTTGATTTTATAAATTTTTTTTATTAATTATTAAAATATATCAGGAAATACAAATGAATTCTAATAGATAATTCAATATCATAAATTTTTTAAACTCATTAGATATAATATATTTTAAATGAAATTTGAACTCTTATTGTCTAAGAGTAAAAAATTTTGTATTAGAGGAGATGAAAGATATATATTTATATTAGACTTTTATATCTCTTGCAGTAAAAATTGAATTGGGGAAGATGTGAAGTCGGAAGCTTTGGGTAGGTGGAGTAACTACAAGGGCATTTATTCACAGGACTTATTTTATTTTTCATTTATGAGGATGCTACCCTTCTTCCTTAATAGCTCAACTACTCCTTGTTTTATCCATTACTACCATTCCTTGTACTCACAAAAGATGAGTTAAACCGGTTTATACGAAATGACATGGTTCGACTCGTAGTCTTGCATATTTGGATTCATGTTAAGCGGCTCGAACGATATGACAACGATTTCGTAGCTCTACAATCGATTTTAAATATCGGTTAAAGTAGTGTTGGAATTAGAATTAAACGTCATTCCTATCGAGTGTTTCCTTTTGCATATACTATTTAGCACTTCCCAATTCCTATCATGGGAAATATAATAAAAATTCGGTAAACTATCATTCGTGAAGTTCATGTTCATGTCGGCAAACAATTCATGTAACCACGATTTGACCCCACAAACTATAAATTTTCGAATTAAATAGATCGATCGTGTTTCTAAGTCAATAAGGCGATCGAGATCCATCTATAACTCACAAATCAATGAGACACGATGGGCTCCCTATGAATTATACTACAATCCTGTAGTTTCACACGGTCAATCCCACGATTATCTGTAAGGACATAAATCTGCAAGTTGTAATTAGTCATTACGAAGAGGATATTACCTTGGCTTTGCTGAGAATCGATCCTTACCCACTTCAGCAAGTCTGTCCGCACTAACCAACTTAACCATGCCCCTGGGGGCCTATTAACACACACTCATATTCATTTTAACATGAATAGTCATTATTTGTGGATCTTACACCTTTATACGTAGTCCGCCCGAATGAATATTTTTTTTTGAATTTTATTCGTTGACCATGTTCGAAGAATTGAACGTTGACATGTGCAAGTGTTATAATACTCACACACATTGAGTGTAATATCTTTTAGGTGTTATAAGATTTTTTAGTAAAAAGTGAAATCTATCACTCCAACGGCCTCACACGATTAGAGTATTATAATACTCCCACATTAACACCAAGTGCTCTAAATCAAAAGAAAAATCTCAAAAAAAATCAATCTGTATAGTAGCTAATAAAACAGGCTATAAAGAGAGGGCTTTTATTACTCCCCGAACAATTCATTTATGAGGAATTATACGACTCTCATTCCTAAATCTATGCGAGCAAATTTAATTTGTGACAAAGACATTTTATGGTATATAACAAAGTAATTAACTATTTATGACAATCTAATTCAAGCCTAATACACATCATTACGTAAATGGATCAACTTGCGCATATAATATTTCCATACGAATGTTGTGATCTAAATATATATATTTTAAAAAATAAATTAAAATTAAAATTATTATTAAATTATGGATGCCTTAACTTGTGCACTCCCTCCTCTCTCTATATGAATCCTCCCAAACACTCTTTCTTCCTCCATTCCACCTCTCAAACTATACCAAACCGATCAAACTAAGCGAATATCACTCCGAAAGAAGGAGGAGAGAAGAGGAGTTCGAAACTATGACGATGACGACGATGATCATTCCCGAAGAGTTGAAGGCCAAGGCCGAGATTTACTACGGTGATGAAATTTGCCAAGAGAAGACTAAGTTCCTCCTACACGAAGTTGGCCTCCCCTGCGGCCTCCTTCCTCTTAGGTACCGTAACGATAGGATATTATTATTTTATTCAAAAAATAGAATAAAATATTTTATTTTATTTTATTTTATTTAAAATGTATTTTTAAACAGAGATATTATTGAGTGCGGGTATGTGAAGGAGACGGGCTTCGTGTGGCTGAAGCAGAAGAAGAAGGTGGAGCATGTCTTCAGCAAGATCGGGAGGAAGGTGGCGTACTCGCCGGAGATCGCCGCCTACGTCGAAAGCAACAAGATCAAGAAGGTGGCCGGCGTCAAGGCGAAGGAGCTGCTGCTGTGGCTGACGGTGGAGGAGATCTCGGCCGCCGACGAGGCGGCGCCGGAGAAGATCAACTTCAAGACGGCCACCGGGCTGTCCAGGACCTTCCTGAGGTCAGCCTTCGAGCTCGAAGAGGACGGGGAGGAGGCGGAGACGAAGAAGAAGCTTCCTCCAGCGGTGCCGGCTCCGCCGGAGAAAGCTCCCCAGGTGGCGGCCAACGAGTGAGCGTCTTTGTGATTTACGAAAATTAGTGGGGGAATTTATAAGAAACACTCACCACTATGTACTACCGCTGCTGCAATCGCTTGAACTTTTTAATAAAACCCAATAAATTATGATATTTCCATTCTATAAGGATTTCATGTGTTGGTTTACAAATTAGCTTTTAAAATGCTTTTACGCTTTTAAGTTATCATGCATATTTATATTTAGTTCTCGATCCAATCGATCGAACCGAACTGAACCGAACCAATCGATATAATACATACAAAGACTTGTTGATCAGAGAGCAAGAGAAGTAACCTCTCAACACCATAAAACAATGTGTTCCAAGTTTGCTTTCTTCATTCTCCTTTCAGTAGTATCACAATCTGAGTGTCTAGAGATACAAAACCAAGAACAAAGTTCGATTTCGATCGAATTGGGTACACATTCTAAAAGGTTTTGAGGCTACAACAGAGCCACAAAGAACTCAACATGGCGTAGTTTTATCTACATTAACATGTTAAGGAATAGTTGAGAGATCATCTAGGCAGTACTACTATATCATATCGATTTCGCTTCATCTCTATTGCGCAGGAGAATCGCGGGCATGTTCCCCTAGTTTGGAAGGTCCGGTGACCTCTACGGTCCTTGGACTGATCGGCCCTTGTCCAAAGTTTCGAGGACTCTGCTCCTGCCTCAGTTCACTCATCCTAAGACTGTAAGCTTTGTCGGATAACCAGGGACTCGTTCTGCCCTGGGGATCGGTCGATGGTGTTCCGGTTGAGCTAGTGACTTTAGGACTGTTCATGTGCCTAATTTCACCTCGGCTTCGGGTCACCATTTGATCTAGCACTTCCCCACTTTCTACAAAGTGTGATCCCTTGGCAATCTCAGTTTCCTACTTGAAGTAGTAGTAGTTTTAGTCGAATATACAAAAATTTGCAGACGAAAACATACTCGTAAAGCATAATGCATTATGATACGAACCGCTACGAGGTTAAATGCTAAGGGTGGTGATTCTTCAAATTCAGCTGCATCTAAATCGGTAAGGTGTGCACCTTTGAAGAGCTTCGGAAGGAAGTACTGCCTTACGGGAACTAGAAGCATGATCATTAGCGGAAACAGAACACCGGCTATCGGAACCCATGTTATTCCAAAGCAGACAAGCAAGTAAGTTGTTTGGAAGAGAGTAAATAGAGTGATCGTCTTGAAAGGCACGGTCTCGACAAAAGTTGCATGTTGATCCTCAAGCACCCTGTTAGGAACAAGTTTTGTTCATGAGATCATATCCGATTTCGATAGCTGTGCAGCTAAAAAAGGTAATAGAATGGATGTTGATAGACTCACTTGAATCTTCTACTTGGAGCAGTGAAAAGTAGAAGAATCCTTTCCCAGAATTGGTTCCCTGGCAAGCTTTCGATGGCCATGAAAGCAAAGTATCCCCAAAGAACAGATGTCGGGATCTTCTTGAGGAATGGCATAGCCGCAACACACCCTCCAACCATTGCAGCCTGAAGCAAATTGCTGAGACGTTGCTCTTTAACCTCGACTGGTAGAAGGTCATCGATTTCCTTTTCAATGTCGAATACTGACTCATCGATTGGTGCATCAATGTTTCCCATGCTCGAAGCGAGTTGGATAGTCGTATCTTTTAGTTCTTTCAGACCCTACATGATAGAGTCATTTCAATGGATTGGTAAACCAAAGTCTGCAAGAAGATCAGCACCACTTCTCGTACCTGACCAGATTGGGATGGCTCTTGGTAAATCAATGGAGTCTGCATTTGCCGATACGCTTCTTGCATGCTCCCATACAGTTGGCTCAAGCTTGAGTTTAGCCCCATACTTCGGCGTGCAGTGGCTACGAGTCGATTACGAAGAAGCTGCGGTGATTTTATCAATTAGAATGGGTTCCATTTTCTAACTTGAAAAAAAAAATAGAAAACTCATTGTAGCTAACTCCAGATAGTTGGGACTCGCAGTTTGTTTGTTGTTGTTGTTGCTGAATAAACTATCGAAACTTTGTATATTGTACCTGATGTTTGAGAGTAGCTAGACTTTTCGTGTGCATAGGTGACTGTGGGATGACTCCGTTAGCTGGAGGAATTCCGATAAGACCACATAGTAATGTCTGCCATCCGAAAAGAGAACTAACTTAGTTTTCTGGTAGGTGTTTCATGGCTAAATGAACGAATAGTATGGCAAAGAGAACATACCAAGAAACCAAGCAGAAGCAAATCATAATGGAAGGATGGTGGCTTTCTCAAGTTGAATTCCTTCTGTTGAGCAAGTTGAGACGCTACACTGTGATCGAAATAATAAAGGACTGCTATCATTGTTGCAGGTATGAAAGCTCCAAGAATGTAGAGAAAAGGCACGTTGGCCATTTGCTGCAAACGTGAAAAAACAAAGAACCGATACAATTTAAGCCTGTATAAATTGAGTCAAATATGAACCATATCCAATAATCTCAGGTCATAATTGTGAGGTGCAAACCTTGATCACTGTCCAATTCTCATATGCTCCTGGTGACCATGGGTTCGGGCTAAAAAGGCGTCTTGGAATTCCTTTTGGAACACTACTTGCAGGTATATAAGATACTCCTGTCCACACGAGGACCATAAGTGGCACACCATAATCTGCGATAAACCCTCGTAGCCAACCTGAAAATTTTGAAACCTCATAAGAAGTTGCATCACTTGCCATGAAGAAGAATGCAAGAAGAAAGGATTGTCACTCCAATTCTCAGACTGTACCAGTTCCATAGCGCCATGACCGGGCTTTCCTACTTCTTAGTGCAGTGAGGAGAAGACCAAATGACAGGACTAAAGCAAACATTCCATTGGCAAACCTCCAAGACGGAATGAATTCTAATGCCTTTGGGTTCTCACGTTTCGGTATGCGAAATTCATCAACAAGCCCCTGAAGGAAAGATACTACAGTTTGTTATTGTTGTGAACTAAAATTTTCATCTACTAATACACTGATCGAGAAGAAAAACACAAAAAAGTTGTTCAAAAAGGCACAAACATTATTTAAATTTTGTTGATTGAAAAGGTTACATGCCAACAATTGATTTGATTCAGTTTTCAATTTCATTCTAGGCCATATACTCATAAAACCGCCAAAAACTTCAAGTTTTGGGGTATTGCAAGACAAAAGTAACCACAAAATTTTCCACTATGTAGGCAACTTTACCCACATAATCATTGGAAGAACGAATGGACAAGTGGCAGGAAGATGGGGACAAAACTCGGGACGGGGAACACCGATCAGGAGCAATCGGAAGCTGACACGCTATGGATTTAGAATGTCGTGTACCATTAACCTTTGTCCCCATACGACATTATCTGATTGAAGGGAGGCACATCTCGAGGCCTATAGATAGGATATGAACATCACATAAGAGGTATCTGAAATTATGCTTGCTCTGACCTTCGACTCAGCCTCAGACCTAACTCAGGTCGACTTCGAACTGGCAGCAACACAGAGTTACTCTAGCCGAAGTCTTCCATAGACTTACCACCTCACTATGCTTGGACTACCTTCGACTGAACTTCATTACTTGTTTTCTCCATCTAAACCATGTACTATACCTGCATTGGTCCTGTATAGGTAGGTCACAACATCTAACATAATTGAACCCATCCACCCTTAGTGAAGGTTTATTTTCTTTCAAAGATTCAGGATGCGAAGGAATGGGTCAAATGAAAACCCGAAAGATCTCAAGTCAAAGGCTAAATTAAGATTCAAATCAAATTTGAGGGGGTCTTTTCTTGTTCACTTCTAAAGGCTAAGTTGAGATAAAATAAGTGAAGTTAGAATAACTAAATGATGTATACAGTCTAGTTGACTACTACTCAGTCAGATCCAGGACTATGCATTACAACGATTAAAGCAATGTAATATATTAAATTAGTCCTCGGTTCTTAACCTTAATGGCCTGTTGCATAAACAGCATAGCAATCAGCAAACCGAATAGCTCTCCCGCTAAACGAGTAAATCTGTTGATGATGGAACAAGCTCCTAAGATGGACAGTAAGAACAGCAAAAAGGAAGTCCAGACGCAAACCCTACAATTTCAAACCCGAACATGTTCATTAATGATCGAAGTAATTGACAAGCTTTGGATTTCCTTTTTCGGAGAAAAAAAGAGCATTTACTCACCATCCAGTCCATGCTAGGAACAACTCTCGTCCCAAATCTGCTCGATCCTTAGCAAAGTTAAACATGAAAGTGTACATAAGCACCGTAGGTTCTGCGACTCCAAGGATCAGCAAAGGTTGACCTCCTATGATCGAGTGTATAATTCCACAAAGAGCGGTTGATGCTAAAGTCTGAACTGCTGTCAGAATACCATCTGCCGGAACCAAGATCAAATATCATGTTCAAACATACATTTGTCATGTTTATGCTGCCTATGATACTTGGAATTTTCAGATGCAAACACAATTTGCTTAAACAGTTTGACAAAAGAAAAATACCAGTGTCCCTTTCCAGTTGTTCCCCAAATGAAATAACTGGGATTGCCGATGCGAAGAATATATATGTAGTTGGAGCCAAAATTCTGAGATCCATAAGCATATATAAGCACATAGCATTGGCACAACTAATAAAAGCTATTTGAAAACAATAATTCAAGCGAGAAACAAAAAGAACAAGGCAATACTCCATCACCTGATGCCAGCCCGGAAGCCACCAGTCCAGTCTTGCTTGTAGCACTTCAATCTCCCTTCAAGGTCAATCTTGATTCCGCGAAAAGGCACGAAGGTCTCCTCCATGTTCTGATGCGAAAATGGTCTCCCTCAGGTAGTTTGTGGGCAAACAAAGCCTCAGACAAAGAGGCAGGCCCAAATTTGAATCACAACAATATGTCCAGTGATTAAGTTTACATGGTTTCAGCGCAACCTAGGCAGTTCAATGATCTGGAGCTTGGCTAGAACAGATTCAAAAGGATCACACACATAAGCTGCAGAATCAAAGAAAACGGAACAAAAACACACATGAATCAGCTGAAGAACCCAAAAAGGGCACCTTTTTGATCTACTTAAACAAAGCAACACGAATCAAACTCACTGAAAAAGTAACTTTACACCAGACTCAAACCCTAAGAACGGCAATGCCAAGAAAACTAAAGGCCAAGATGGAAAAAGCCATCCTTTTGCTTACATTAGGCTCCAAATCCCCAAACGCGATGAGAGGCACCGAGAATGCCTGGAGAAGTTGAAATATATAAAAGAGCAGAGGGTCGAGGAGTGAAATCCATGAATAGTAGCGAGCAATATGGTCAATGCGAGCAATGTGCGTGCTGAGAGCGTGTGAACGTCGCCATAAAATACTTCTTCCAATAGAATAACCTCAAAAAAGCTGGAAAAAGAAAGTGATGATGAGTAGATACCTGAAAGAACGGAGGTAGGCCACGAGGAGCCGAAGGTGGATCGCTAGTGGAAGCTGCTCGAGGGCAGTGAGAGAAAGATGAGATTTTGATCGATTTGTTACCAACTTTCTTCTTTAATTTTTTCGTTTTCGGTGCTTTCACCAAAGGCTTTGCCAGGCCATGACAAGCTGGCTGCGCAGTGCCCCTGAGGAAGAAGCCAAGCAGGACAAATTTTTATTATTATTTTACTTTTTTAAAATATTAATTAAATTTGATAAAAGTAAACCACTCTTAACCTAATTATAATAATTATTATAATGGATAAACCCGGGGCAGAGTCCAAGTGATGAGGTACATAAATAGCATCATCTCAAGTCGATTTTCAACGAGAGAGGTTGTTTAGCATGATTGCATTGCTGTCCTTGAGGTAGGCTTGAATTTTGGAAGTCGTTCTCGAGATATAGTTGAGTTGATTACGATAAAGTAAAATTATAAAAAAGATAAGAGTTCGAATTTCAACGAAACCAAGACCAATTGTAGTTTCTCGATTTATCTCCTCACATATAATTATGAGGCCGACCGTATGAGATCGTTAGAGTGACGGATTTCATATTTTACAGAAGAATTTTAGTAAAATCAAAAAAATATCTTTTCTATAATGATCAATTACAATTTCTTAATTTATGATCATGAAATCCATCATATGAAACTGCTAGAGTAATAAATTTTATGTCCCCGGGGCAATGGTGCTGCGGTAGGACATTCAGGTTATCACCCAGACACATGTAGTTCGATTTCCAGCTATGATGTATTTTTAAGAATTTTCCTCCAAATAGGGAGCGCAATCAAAGGATATTGGGCGTCTGGATTGGCTGCTGCGTGCACTTTCCGATTTACCCCTGGTGGCCGGTGGGAAACTTCCGTGGGACCGAGCCGCCGATTTATCCTAGTGGCTGGTGGGAAACTTCCATGGGACTGGACCGAGGGATAGTCAACGAGGCTAACTGGGATTTATTATTTTTTTAAGTAATAAATTTCATCTTTTATTATAATTGTTTAGCATGATTAATTTTTAAAAATTTTGACTGTGATCCAATGACTCCTTTTTATTTGAAATTGTAAAATTTTTCTTTTCTTTTTTATTGAAAAAAATACTCCCATCCCACCGGCTCCTCTTATAATATATTATATTAATTATAATTTAATAATTATTATAGTGTGAATGTTATTTAACAAGTTAAATCTGTTTGATCGATTTAGAATTTAAATTTAAAAATTAATTTATTAAAAAACTTAAAATCGATCGAACAGTCTAGTTAGGATGATTATGTAATTTCATAGAAGGGCCGGTGAAACGGGACGCTGATATAAACAAAAACGGTCTTTTTTTTAAAAAAAAATTTGCCCAATTATAATTAAGAATTATAGTTTTGTATTATTTTTACAATTAATTTAATATAATCCTAGTACAGATTCATGTTTTTTTTAAATAAAAAAAAACTGCAGCGGATTGACATTATTGCTCTCAGTGAGTTTGTTCTTTAGAATATATTTCTTATTTAATTAAATTTTCTTATATTACGTGTTAAAATATTTTTAAATTCGATGGCCTGACTCAGATTTACTGATGTAGGTTGTTTGATTTAATCAAAATTATTATAATATAAAATAAAATTATTTTAAATTAATCTATATTATATTAAAATACTCTTATTCTAATATTGTTGTAATAATTTTGATTAAAATAAAAATAAATAAAATGTGTATTTATATATATATTTTAATTTGGGACGTTATTTTAATGATAATCAAATTTTGACTAACTAGCCTAAGAGATGAGATATGTGTTTATTGGCTTAATCATTTGGGGTGGCAAAAATTAATAAACTAATTACTTTGACCAATATCTTTAGTGCCTCATTGATGATGATTAATGCGATAAATATAATTAATTTTTTGTTTTAACTCCTCGTATTAATTAAACAAGTTAAGGTTTCTTTCAATGAATTTGTAACATAGAGGGCATTAGAGTTGATGAGGTCATGGAGTAATTTGTTGGAATTTTTGTAGGTAAATGAAATAAATAAGTCAAATATATGGCTGTGAATTGACGTTATGAAGTAATGGATCATCATTTTAATTTACTATTTCTTGTTTAATTTAAGCAAATTTATGTTTTTTTTTTTTGAATTGATCAAGTTAAAGAAGTCAACCAAATTGATCAAGTTGGTCAATCTGATTGATTGGAATAGTCACATCAAGTTAGTCGGTCTAGTACTAATTAGCCTAGTCAGACTAGTCGAATGATTTAATCAAACTAATGAATTTAAATGATCTAGTATTACGGGAATGATATATCTACTATTTTTAATAGTGAAGCTGAATTTGTTATGATGAAGTAGATTTGCAGAAAAAAGAACTAGTAAATTTAAATAAGTTGAATTTTAATACTATTTATGAATATGATTTTAAAATAAAAAAATATATAAAGATCAAGCTAATTTAAAGAAAATATAAAAAATTGATACTAAATTTATTCATTATTCTTTTTATTTAATCAAGTGGATTAAAAAATTATTAAATTAGTTAAGACCTTAGAGATATCAAAGGAATGCACTAAAAAAGTCTAAATCACACGAAAGCCATCACTCGATTTGAGGTATACGTATTTAATTATTATGTTTGGAGATATCTTTGGCATCTTTCTAATTGTTAGGCCTTCGCATTAAGCTAATCTTCCGTCATTATCACATTACATTAAATTAATAGCTTTTAGCTTTATGAACTAATCAATAGACCTACTTCCCACACTGTTGCCACCTCAACATTAAAAAATAAAAATAGATGTTGTGAGTGTTGACCTTAATCACCTACTTAAAATGATATCTATTTTGCGAACCACAAGATAACTGTATATTTTTTTTCGAGGATTGGGATGTTGTGTTTGGGACATAGTTGAGTTGGTTACAACGGAACTTTCTCGATTTATCTCTTCACAGATGGTCGTAAGACCGATTGTATGGAGTCATTGGAGTGACGGATTCCACCTTAAGAGGATTGGGATGTGGTTTTGGCACTTGATTAGAGAACGAACTCTAAATATTCAACTTTGTGTTTGAGGAAATGATTAGATTAAATGATCTACAAGATTAGAAGAAAAGAGAATTAGATTTGACATGCTTGATTTCACTAGATCGATAACTTGTTTATTTTTGACAAACAATTAAAGAGGTAAGATAAATATTTTTTTAAAAAAATAAATTTAAGTATTTTATCTTTCTTAACTCATCAATGGACAATTAGACATTTGACAAATAAAAAATGTTATCATTTAGCAACATTTTAAAATAAATAAAAAATTATACGATGTCATTAGCCAGTACGGCGGGCATTAATTGTTTACTTTCTCTCTACTCTAAATTAAATTATTCAACAAAAATAAAAATAAAACAAAATTATAAAATGAGTGTTCATGTTCATCCTCTGATACATATTTATTCTAAGAAAAAATTTATTTAATTAATTTATTTAAAATATACTTCGTAAAAATTAAAAAGATTCTTTTTTTCAAATCATGAATGGGGTGTCTTATTTTAATTAATTTTGTATCGAAAGAGTTCCCACTCCACTATTAATCATGTAGAATTACTTATTTATCTTTTAATATTGTTATCTCTCACTTAAATTTTAAACCGTTCAGATACATTATAATAATTACAAAATTATAATTACTACAACGTGAACAAAAATGACAGAAATTATATTGTAACTTTTATAATTTCGTAACTACTTAAACGTAAATTTCTATTTACGTTGTAGCCGTTATAAAATCATAATTAATTCAACTATTATATAGCAGTTATAAAATTGTTGGTGTTATAATTATTCATATTATAACAATTATGAAATAAAAATGAACGTTGTAGCAACGATCAAATTATAATTATTATAACATAATTGACTAGTTCAAAATTTAGATAAGAGATAATTGTACTGATTTAGATAAGAAGATAACTGTATTGAATAACACTTGAAAGTAGTTAGATAATTATATAAGATTTAACAGTAATATTTTTATTAAAAAATTAAAAAAATTAAAATGAACATCCTTTAATGATTAAAAAAACAAAAGATGCACGCCCTTTACTTTTGCCCAATATACGTCACAATGTTATATAGTTATTTTACCTTAAAATCAAACCGACTTGCAAGTTACGTGACTATCAATCTCTCTGTCGTAGACAGAAGAGAAAATT
>JBBMKF010000001.1:3998407-4012048 GCA_037834155.1 Curcuma caesia | reverse complement strand
ATGATGGAGGCGCCGACTGCGAAGACGGTGCCACCCTTGCTGCCGTGGTACATGACAAGGCGGCTGCCGTACCAGACTAGGAAGGCCCAGATGACGAAGGTGATGCCGTTGCTGCCGATGGCGAGCCCCTTTGCGAGGCCCTGGCGGAGGCCGAGCTTGACGGAGTCGTCTAGCGCGGCGGAAAACTGGGCCATGGTACGCTCCTCTGCCACGGAGGAGTAAACGGTGCGGATGGAAGACACGCACTGCTCCACCACCGTGCCGGCCTTCTGGTACTCTGCCCGCATCTTCCGGGCAAGCTCCATGAGGATGCGGCCGTACATGAGGCCGGGGATGATGAGTAGCACCGTCGTGGGCGACGCCACCAGCGCCAGCCGCCACATCATCAAGAACCCCACGGCGTAGCTGCCGATGAAGGTGGCGCCGTTCATGATGAAGTTGGGTACCTGCAATAAACCAAATATCTCACAACCACCCCGTCGATCAAGAAGAGCAGCGGAGGAACTGGAAGAAGAAGGTAAAAGACCTAACCTTCTCGCTGAGGCAATCCTGGATAACGAGGCTGTCGCTGGAGACGCTGGTGATGACCTCAGTACCGGTGCCAGCGTTGAGGTCGAAGTACTCGATATCCTGCCGGAGAACCGCGCTAAGGTACCTCGCCCGCATCCGCGACGCCTGCCGCTCCCCTGTCCTCGTCCAGCAGTAGCCCTCTGCCGCCACCACAATCATCAATTCATCATCAAATCTACTACAATTTGTATCCGAGAATCGAATCAAAAAGAGGAACTGAATCTTTTTACCCAAGAACGAGACCACGAAGCTGCCGCAAGCCAAGTACACCATGTTGACTGCATTCTGAAGCACGAAGCACGTGAAGAGCGGCCATGAAAACACTAGATAGGAACATGAACAGGAATCCTTCATACCTCGTTGATGGCATGAGTGAAATCAGGGGAGTCTATGGAACCGCCTCCCAAGTTATTGAAGATCTTACTGGTCAAAAAAAGCATGATAGGCATCGACACGCCGTCACCGACGGCGCCGACGAAGCCCAACGTCATCAGCATCTCGTCCACCGCGTCTGCATGCCTGAATATAGACCAAAAGGAGGAAGAAGAAGAAGACGACGACTGACTCTGCTTCTGCTTCTCTCCTACATTACTCGTCTCATCTCCCTCAACTTTTCCCATCGTGATCTCTCACTTCTTAAGAACGGGAATGAAGTCTGCTGAGGTTTTAAGCTGCATATATAGAAGCCATGAAGGACAGAGGCGGTTGGTTACCTTTACAGGTCTCGATTTGTTGCTGGGGAAAGGGGACGGAAACAATATAATGAAGAACTGTTTTTTCAGGTCTTTATCGATCTCCATCGATTAGTTTAACAAGTCGAATAAATTTGTTTGTTAATAACTAATTAATGGGTGATTCCATCTCAAGAGAGCGAACAGATAAAAGAAAAAGAAGATGAGGAAGGATTAAAGCGACTGCTAAGCTGAAGGTTCATAAAGTAAAGGCTGGGGAATCAGGGAGAAAAAGGATGGCAGTGAAGATAAGATGGACCTGGGGACCTCCCTCCCTACCCCTGTGATGTCATTAATGACGACTGCCAATACCCATTAAGAAAGTCGTCGGGGCGTGCAAAACAAAAATTAAGAGAGCAGAATCTTCGCCGGAGAGGAAGCTAACAAATCCTAGTTTTGGTTGAATTTATGACTAGCTGGGATGGAGACTGGCAAACGGTTTGGAATCAGGGCATGTGCAGATACAAGGAAGAGGGAAATTGACGCTGAAGCTAGCTTCCTAACACTCTGTCTGAGTTAACCGTCGAGCTATCATTGCATGCCGTCGCAGAGTGCAAGCATGCCAGCAACAGTTAGTCGTTGATATTTTGAAGATGCTAGCAAGCAGTTTGGGATGGTTTCACATGTTCGAATTTCGATGAAGTCAAGCAATTCCTCCTCTTTCGTTATGATCAACTACAGTTTTTCAATTTACCTCTTCATAGATGATCATGAGACCGACCGTATCGGACCGCTGAGATGACAAATTTTAATTCTAAAAAAATATCTTACAGTGCACCGTTGGGGGAGAGGGGCCCTTTTAATACAAAAAAGGATCCTAGAGTGCTATGTTGAAAATGTGAAGTTAGGATGAGCAATTGAACAAGTTTAATATAGATCCTACTTTGCGATAGATTAGTTGGTGTTGGTAGCTTTCCTTGGTTTCGTTTCCCTGGTATAGGATCCCTAGGCCAGGTGAAGAAAGTATATGGACCGGTCCCATTGTCTTAATCATGTGAGGGACAACTCTTGACCAACTCAATTGGTTCGTCTAGCCTAAATCATGAGAATTATTATTTAATTAATTGATGGAATCTGGAAAGATCTCAATCACTATTTCCGACTGAAATCATATTGACAATTGTTTAAAACTTTAATTATTAATTCCTTTTAAATTATTATAAACTTATTGTTTTTTTTTTCAAAAATTATTAATCATTAATTAGCATTTGTACCCTCCTCCTAATGAGTCGGCAGCCAGCCGCTTGACTTTACCCTACTTGTTCCCTTATCAGTGACCACAACAACGTAACGGAGATAACTCACCGGCAACAGTAGGGACCCCTTGCCGTTCTATTGTTCCCTTGATAACTTTCGACCAAACCCTACACAATAAATGCACAGTTCATCAGCATGAAACTGGAGATATATACATGAATGCTCAAGGTTTGACGGAAAATAGAGAAACAAAGTCAATCATTCATGAGCATGTACAATGGAGGAAAAAATATTGATCACTATTTTGTAACTTAATCAGTTGAGAGTTTTTATATTGCTGGAAAAAATATTAATCAGTACTGTAATTTTCATCGATGAGACGTAACACAAGCAGCGTGGGAGATAACTTAATCAGAATGTGTTTGATTTGGCATCTGTAAACAATGACAGATGAGATAGAGCTGCTCAGGTTGACACCTGCTACTTCGTTATCAGAAATGCAAATGGGCATCATGAACCCCCATTATTTTAAAAAATAATCTTCTCATGTTTTACTACAGAAGAATAAGTAATCTTATTTCATTCATTGAATCCAGTTTTGTAGGATTGAATGAGTCTATACAACTAAAGATATTAAATAAACTGATTAAGCTAGTTGGAATCAATCAATCAAATTGAAGTTAAATGATTCAACAAAATTGATAGGCTCCATAGCCCAAACAAATTAAATACTTTAGCTAATCTAACTAGTTGAGCTCAAAAAGGACTTGATAGGCTCGTGGGTTGAGTTAATGTGAGCAAGTTGATGAACTGGACTGGTCAAGCTGGACATATGGAGCAAACAGAGAGTGCAAATTATAGGATTCGAAAAGAAGATTATCAGTTTTTTAAAATTATTCTTATTGATTAAATATAAGCAAAATTATTTCTTTTCTTTCCTCTGTTCCATTTCTTGTCTATTTAATTAATTGCTTGAATCAAGCACGCTAGTACCAATAATGTTACTAGCTAATTATTGTTATAAGCAAAAATTGAAAAATTTTATTTAGTCGTACCAGATGTTATAAAGCATCCTTTACACTGGGCGAATCCACAGGTCCTTAACGAGTAAGGACACCCTTTAAAACTTGCTTAAGCATTCATTTCAAGTTCTTTGGTGATGGTTAATGTACGAACTAAATAAATTTTTACTCTAATAGAATTAACTTTAGATAATGAATACTCTTATGAATTATTAAAAACTACTCGTCACTTAAACCGGTCAAATAGATAGTAATACTCTAAATTATTACCAGTTGTCATCCTCAAGTATAGAGAGCGAGAGCAAGTGGAGACGGCTCCGGGGCATGATTAAGTTAGTTATTATGGGACAAATTTATTACATTGAGCAAGAGTCAAATTTCGATGAAGCTGAGACAATGTCCTCCCGTAGTGATCAATTGTAGTTTCCCAATTTATATTCTCACAGATGATCATGAAACCAACCGTGTGGGACTGTTAGAGTAACGAATTCCATCTTTTATTGTAACAAAGAGCAAGTGGAGACAACCCTCAAGGTATGATAAAGTGGTAAAAGGTAGGGTGTTTTTGAGATCGATTTCACAATTAATCAAAAATCCATAGGTTGATTCCTAAGTATGACGCACTACCTATTAATCTTAAGATAATCCTGGAACTTTAATTGTTTTGAGCGATATGTCATTCGTGCTTCTCGATCACCTCTAAGATCAATCAATTCGAAGAAGTAAATATCTTGAACTAGAGTACATTAAAAAAAAAAAAAACAAGCAAGTGGGAGGTCAATTTATTAACTAGAAAATGATCGCAAGTTGCCTATCTGCTGTTCAAGATTCCACTATGCATGCTTCACAAGGAATATAATCAGCAATCTCTCTCACATTCCACACCACTACACTTCGTACATAGTAATGCATGCATGCCTGAAAATTATAGCTAAAGGCCAGGAATGGAACTATGGAAGGGTGGCGCTAATGCGCCAGTACTGCAGGAGTCTAAGTAGGTGCGATGACACGAGGAAGCAAGAACAAAAAGAAGAAGAAGAAGAAAAGGAAAGAGCAGAATTTCTAAAATACATGCACAACTTTATCTTATGATTATTCCTGCATGAACATGAATCACAATACCTCCTTTTATACGACCACACCTAAAGAGAACCTCTGTGTTAATGCGCCAATACAGGAAACTGAACAGGTGCAATGGGGTGAGCGAGGAAGCAAGGGGGGAAAAAAAGAAGACAAGGACGCGTGTTCAAGGAATGCTGGGCGGACGAGCCATTTACTAAGGAGCACGCGAGGAAGGAGCTTTGGCTTTGAGTGAGACTTTCCAGGTCGATCTCCTACGTTGACAGCTGAAACCGACCCAACAAAAGTTGTTGGCCATGGGGTTTGGGAAAGAAAGCAGAGTATGGAAGAGGGAAAAAAAAGGCAGGAGGCATGGGCGAGTGGAGAGGTGAAGAGAATGATCATCAATGAGGAGCACTAGTTGCTCCAGCCACAGCCATCCGTCCAAATTAGAGGAAAAAGAAAGGTAGAGAAGTAGGTGATGAGAATGAAGGCCGGGACCAGGGGAAGTTGGAGTTGGACATCTGTGAGATCGAGCTGCTTTCGCTTTATAACAGGAACTGGGATGATCCATAATCCTCCTTAATAATTGAGGATTCGATCAGAGGCAAGTGTTGTGGGCAGTGGAAGGTTGCAATCAGTGGAGAGGAGACAAACTGCTTTTTCTTGTGCACTCAACAAAGAAGTATATATATATATATATATATATATATATATAGTTATCAAAATTAAATGGAAAAATATCAAGGAGCGGATTATATTTTATATAATACACAATGTAGTTAGCAACATTAATACATTACCCACTTTAGCCAACCTGATCATACTATAGATCACAGAATCCATTTAAAATGACTTACACTCATATATAGCCCAATCATATAATTACTCTCCTTAATTCCTGGATCACAACATTCTCCACTCGGTTAGTCTTCAAATCACGCACGTCTTATTTTAATGTCATTATGTAACATATCTTATACTCGACAATATCAATATCAATATCGAGATCAATGCCCACTTTAGATAATATCCCATACAATTGGCGATAAGATTTTGTTGCTTAGTGGAATTTTACTTAAGGTGAGAAACTCCTCGATTGATCACTCATCTTAAAATTGCTCCAAAGGAAGTCTCGCCCTTGCACCTTAGATGGATAATGTCAGGAATAGAACCTTGTTTGAACTCACAGTTCAACAATCAATCTCTGCCAATGTCAGACCGAGTCATATAAGATATTTTTATACATTAACTCATATATATATATATATAATTCACTAAAATTCTAAAATTTAGATAAAAGAGAAATTTTTATGAGCAAAAATTAAATGAGCACTCATCGTTTGCAAAATCATGAGATGGGCGTCATATTCCCAATTAAAGTCAAATGAGTGTCCCTTCAATAATTTTATTTCGAAAATACTCTTTAATCCAACGCTGTTATAGTAATTACCGGTAGCTACTTCAACATGTAGAAGCTACCCAATAGCTACCATAACGTGTTTGGGTGAATTTAAGATTTAGAATTTAATATTTACACCGTGTAGAAGCTACCTAGTAGCTGTTACAACGTGTTTAGGATGAGCTTAGGACTTATAACATATAGAAGCTACCAAATAACTGCTAAAACGTATTTAAGATGAGTTTTGAATTTAGAGTCAATAATACTATTCATCAATTTGATCAAAATTATTTAAATTTCATCAAAATCACTTTAAAACAGTTGTAGAAGCTATAATATAGCTACTACAATCCTAAATCTTAAATTTATCCTAAACATGTTATCACAACTACTGGGTAACTTAATTATATACATTATAGCAGCTACTAATAGCTACTACAACAACAGAGTAAGGAGTATTTTCAATATAAAATTATTGATAGGGTGCTTATTTGATTTTTTAAAAAAAGACTTCTATTTGATGTTTCTCTTAATTTAATTTAGGATGTCATTTTGATTTTTTCCAAATATTTATCTCATTTAATAGCTAATCACGTGAATAAAATGGGTTTGTATTTATTTAATGCTAGAGCTAAATGACTATTTTAAGAATTTTTGAAGAAACTGACCAATTCTCCCGATCTACTTAAATTGTCCTGGTTTTTATCCAAGTCTGAATTTTCTGATCTGATATCGACAAGTTTTCCAAACTATCATATATAAGAGGGCTTGGGCCAGGTAGTGTTTACGAAACCATTACCTGAGAATGCAAACCGTACTCCTACCATCATCAGGGTTTTCAACTAGCTCTATTCAGATTAACAATTTTATATGGATATAATTTTTGTAATTAAAATTTAAGATTATAGTAATAATCAAGACTGACCTGATTAGTTAGTTTGATTTTTGATTTAATATATAATTTGATCCATCGATTCAACTATTGAACCAATGATCCACAACTCCGATTTAATTTTTTATTCACTACTAGAAACTAACATGGAAATGACATGAAAATAATTTTTTTCTTAACCAAACTGCCAAGTGATAAAAGTACTCACAGACGAACAATAAGGAACATGAAGGAAAAAAATAGTAATTTTTGAAATAATTCAGCATGAAAGAATCAAATTCTAGCAAATATAAAATGCTGAGTCTTACCTGTAAATGGCTTTGGCAGGCAATAATATTAGATACTCTATGTCTAAGTTCTCAAATCCTTGATGATATTCAATAAAAAATCACAAGACGAGTAGTAGATTCATATCAAAACCAACACTTAATACGTAGGATACAGAGATTGAAGATACCTGATATAGGCTGCAGAGCACCCAAGCAACAGCAAGATTCCTTACTGGAGTCTTGAGGCTAAATATGAAGAGTAAAAAGACTGCACGAAAGAAACTTAAAGCAGTATCAAATACTTCATGACTGGCTTCTCAAATCCTAAATTATATTACCTCACAACAGCGATAGATTTGAATCAAAACTCATGAGTCAATATGCCTACATTTGCTATGTACAAAGACAGCGAGATTTAAGATATCTGCTATAGGCTCTAGAGCACCAAAGCAACAACAAGCTTCCTTATTGGACTCTTCAGATTAAACATGAATAGCATGTGCACAAAGTTGCAAACAATCTGCCGTGTCTCCGATTTGTTAGACTGCTAATCATAATAAGGGTTGCATACAATTGTGTTTTTTTTTTTTAAAAAAAAAAACAGGTTTGGAACACCTTCACATCTCATCCATCACAAGATTTACAAGCAAATTCAATTAAGTGAATATATTTGATCCAGCATATTAGGTATACGGTCTACGACAATAACAAGATATCACGCTGAGATACTTCTGTTGGTTCTTCGGTAACTGAATCACACATGGGGAATCATTAACTGATTGCCAGATACAGTAATGGATTTTCTGGTCTAAATCTGTCTATCAGGCCCCAAAAGTAATTGATGAGGGGAACAATAAAGTTTCCGCAAGTATGCTATATGCAATGGCCATCAATACAAAGTCCCAATTGATGACAGCAAAAACATTAAAGTAATTTCACAGATCATGCACAATATGTTCCTTTGTTTTGACCTCGAATAGCCTACCAAGTACCAACTCTAAGCTTCTTGACACCACATATTAAACTTACGACCCTTCATACATGAGGCAATTGATGTTGCTAGTTTATGCATTATTTGTAAGGGAAGTGGAACCTCATCCAAAATCAACCTCTCAAACCCTTAGTTTCTAATGGGATCAAAATCAAAATAGCATTACTCAACCAACATTAGACAAGGTTCATCGAACTAAGATACATTATTTGTAAATGTGGGATCTAAGAGAGATCATTATGGATAATTATGAAATTTAAATGCAAGTAGCTTAGTCATATTGTCCTCAATAAGATGAATTTCAACGCCTATATTTTGGAGCTACTTGAGGTGGATATTGGTCTTATCCTCAACAAGGAGCACCTCCTACCATTTTACAATCTTGTTGAGACAGACATGAAAACAAATATCACCAAATCACTTCATCATTTCAGCATTGCACCAATGCCACCATAACATCACAGAAGTAGAATGAACCAATGCTTAATGACTAGATTATTACATCACCTGCTAGAACAATGCGTTGTTTCTTGTTTGTTGTGGAATAATCCTGAAATATGGCTATTTGAGCAACATGTTGGCCTTTATTCATCTGAGGTGAGTTATTTCAGTTCAAGGGAAGTTGATGGGATCAAAGTTTTTATAGCCTGGTTTGAGGGATCCAATCATACCCGAAATCACTCAACCATGCATTTTCCCACCTGAAACTACTATAATTTGCACTAAAAGGATTAATCACATTGTTGGTGAGTGATCATTTATCATTTACTTACTATTTTTTAATTATAAAGGCTATGTTGATGATATTTGAAATTTAAATGTCATAATTTACATTTATTTATTATATCTGTGAATTAAAGGGAGCTTTGGCGCAACGATAAAGTTTCTCCCATATGAGTTAGAGATCACAAGTTCGAATCTCGGAAATAGTATCTTGCAAAGCAGGGTAAGACTGCATATAATAGATCATGAATTTCAAGCACATGTTTATTTGATGCCTATGACTCATTCAATGTAATATAGCAAGGACTAGTCAATATATCGAACTATTAGGAAGATTCAGATTAATGGAATCTTTAAGTGAAAGTTTTTCTTCGTTACCATCAGTCATGGAGGAACAAACAACTTCCCTTATTCCGTCAGCCATGGATTCCCTACATCGGATATAGAAAATACCACATCTTTAAGTGATATAAAGATTATCGAACCATCTCACCATAGAAAATGAACAAAGCATTGCAATAAAGATTGACTTAACATGCCAGCTAATTGGGCCTTTCTACCCTGCTAACTGACGCACCGATGGGCAAGGTAATGGCAAATGTATAGTTGTAATCACTTGTAAAATAATGACAAAGGAAAAGATCATACTTTTGACGATTATGTTAGCGCCTTGTACACTCCTCTAGCCCACCAGGAAGGAGAATAATGTGATAGAGGTAGAGAGTGAGCAATGGAAGCTCGTCGCCACGCTGCTCCTAGCTAGTAACAGCCAAAGATCATCGATCTCACACGGAAGCCAAGAAATGTTCGAAACCCTAAAAACATCCAAAAATCCAATCATCGAGCTTCAGCTTTTACATTTCAAGAAAAAGGGGGAAATTGCGAGATTCAACGAAAGATCAACCTGATACGATAATGGACACGATGAGCGAGAACTAATTTCGTCGATGAAGAAGAGACGCGAACAGATTTGACAGGGTTTGTGCGGATCCGGCAAGAACTCCTCGCCTTCTCCGCCTTCGGTGAACGCGTCGCCATCCCGCCATTGATTTGAAGACCAAGGTTATTTATAGGATAAAAAATAGCAGCGTTAAATCCATTTTAGCACCTAAAATTTCGTATTTTCTCAACTATCATCCTTGATATACATCAGTTTGCCCTCTGTATTCCTGAAAATTATTTCAACTTAATTGAGAGTTAATTAATAAAATTATAATTTAATTTAACTTAATTTTTGTATTCACGTTTCTTATTGACTAAGATTAAACTTATCACATCATTTTAATACTCACCGGTAGAAATTTCTAGAAAATGAAAGAGAACTTCCCTCCGTGAAGATAGACAACATTAAAGGTTGATATTTTAAAAGGAAAAGGTACCTTATGTTTTTTTTAAAAAATATATAAAATTATAAACCAATAACTAACTAATAATCAAATATTTTTATGAGCAATGATATACAGTATGAAAAAATATACAGCATGAAATTAATATGACACACTGCATGCAATGAGTTCCACAGTGGGACCCACAGTCATGCAATTAAGTGTGTCATGTTGATTTCATGCTGCATATCATTTCTTTATTTTTATTTTCTACTATATTTTCACATATATTTAAATATATTTTATTTTATTTTATTATTGTTAATTAAATCTTTTTTAATTTTATTTTTTTCTATGAGTATTTATTATCTAATTGATACATTTATGGATTATATATCATCTCAAATACATTTATTCAAATTTTTCTTTGATTAATTTAACTTTCTCTTTAATTTGTTTATTATTTATCCTATTTATTTACATATATTTGTATATTTATCTTAATATTTTCATATTTCTGTGGCTCATGATTTATAACTAATATATTTAAAGGCATTTATATAAATATTGTTATTAAAATTATTTTAATTCAGCAAAAATGATGTGGTCCACCTATTTATATATTGAATAATACACGGGTTAATTGGTATTCGTTAAAAGAGAAGGTCCAAAGTGAAAGTTTAACAAACTATTGTGTTGCAAACTGAAAATTTTCTCGTTGCATGTTCCTCCGTGTCCTCCAATCACATCCATCCTTCCGCATATCCGTCGCTTCCTTCCTCCTCCTACATGGCCGCCGCCGCCGCCGCCGCCGCCGCCGCCGCCTATACTTCGCGACACTCGGGCCCCACCACCCACTCCTACCCCGCCCTTTCTCTTCTGCCGGCAGCGATCCCTCAATCATCGTTGAGACCAGCGTCCCCTTCACGGGCCACAAGATCGACCCGCCCTCGCGCACCGTCGAGACCACCCCGTCCGAGCTCCTCTCCTTCTTCCGCCAGATGTCCATGATACCTCGTATGGAGGTCGCAGCCGATTCGCTTTACAAGTCCAAGCTCATCCGCGGGTTCTGCCACCTCTACGACGGTCAGGAGGCCGTCGCCATCGGCCTCGAGGCGTCCATAACCAAGAAGGACGCATCATCACCGCCTACCGTGACCACTGCATCTACCTCGCCCGCGGCGGGACTCTCGTCGATTCCTTTGCGGAGCTCATGGGCCGCCGCGCGGGGTGCTCCAACGGAAAAGGCGGGTCGATGCACTTCTATAAGAAGGAATCCGGGTTCTTTGGCGGCCATGGGAACAACCATTGTGAGTAGAAGATGATTCATGTGTGAATAAAAGTAAAATTTGCTACGACTCTTGTTGGGTTTGGCTGATGTGCTTCTTGTGTTTCATTGTAGATGGCATGGGAACGGCTGAATGGCGTGCTGCAGAGAGCCCTGCGTATTATAAACGAGGTGATTATGTCCCTGGCTTGAAGGTGCAGTCGATCAATCCATTATTTTGCTTGAAGGTACAATTTCACACATTCGTTGCTTCGTCATGAACTAAGAACATGCATCACGGACCTGTGCTATCTTTCACTCCCCCTTACTTTTTTTTATGTACAATCTGTTTGCAACTCTTTTCTGAATGATAGGTCAAAGATAATAATGGTGATTGTTTTCTGGGATCTCTAGTTTAATGTTAAAGTTCGGCAAGCCCTCAAGATGAGTGCTCTCTTATTCCGAGTTCTCCAAACCCCTTGGTAGCACAGCCTAATGTTAGACCTCATACAATGATGGTTCTAGTTCTACCCTATCTTTTGTTTCATTTCTTCTGTAACAATCACTCATTATTTATTTATTTATTACGGTTCCACTACCAGTTCAATGCATAATCTCAACATTCATATGTGTTCCTAGTTCAATGTTAGTCAAATAAATTAGGCAGAAAACAGCTCACTTTTGCTAGAAAACCTGGCTGACATTGGATCTCACATTTATCATTAGCATGAAAGCTTGAAGTTAAAGAGTATTTCATGAAAACTTAGTGATTTGATATTAGATTTTCTTACCCTAATGTAATGCTTATCTGAATAGGTTGATGGAATGGATGTTCTGGCGGTCAAGCAAGCAACCAAATTTGCAAAGGAGTATGCTCTGCAAAATGGACCTATTGTGAGTACCATCTTTCTTGATCAATCTTTCGTTCAGATTTTCAGCTGGAAAAATCTGTCATACTTTCAGAGAATCTTGGAAATTGCTAATTGGTTTCCATTATAACTCAGAAATATCTTCAGTAGATTTTATCTTGTACATCTTATTCTAGAGAAAATGAATAGCTGATGGATATTTTTTTTCATATGCATATATCTATATTCTGTTTAGCACATTTTTTATTTTGTTCTTCATTAGGGATGCAACTTGGGCTCATGTGTTTCTTGCTTAGTGATCTAATGTGAATTCCAACTAGTTTTTTTAATGTGATGGCGTTCGGTCTGCTTTAGCCTGCCACGCCGTAGCAAGCCAGCGGGCTGGAGACTCGGGGCTCAGCTCAGCTCGTTCAGCATCTCCATTTGAAGTTCTTATATTTAGTGTGTTCTCGTCGTTGCTACGCCTTAAATCTCTCGATGCAATTTCTTAATGGTTAAATTTCGATAACCGCTTCATTCAAACAGCTGCATTCTTCTTGGATTTCTGCTTTGTGCAGGCATTTGGTGCAGATAGGAAAGGGCTAAAAGCTGTTCTTCGATGAATAAAGCAAACCTTGAAGTGAATCAATATTCTTTGTTCCTCTCGTAAAAATTTCAACAAACAGGTATGGAAATGAATATCTATATATAATTTTGAGTCTTATGCCGTGCAATTCCTTTATGACAGAAGATTCGAGATATTCGAAACAGTAATAGTATCATTTTATTTTTAATTTATTTATATTTTATTTACGGTTAAATTATTTAAGATTTTAGAGGTTGATTATAATATTAAATATAACAAAATTTTAAAATAAAAAAATTAATTGTTCACGATCTAAATTAATTTTTTTCATTTTAAAATTAAAATTATATATATATATATTAAATCAAATCTATTTCTAAAAAATTTACAGGAAAAATAGATTATTTTATAGTATTGACTGTGCTATTTGATTGGATTCTGTCTTTATTGAGTTTCGTTTGCGTTGGAAAATTAATTTTTATTTATTTTCAGGGAAAATTATTTCTCTTGAAAGTCAATATTTTTTATTGGGTAAAAATTAAGAAGACATTCTGTTTTAATTTTTTGTATTCAAAAAGTTTCTCTTCTCCTATTGTATTGTTATCTTATTTAATTTTTAAATTAATCGGATGAGCCCGTGGTAGTAATTATAAAATCTTAATGTTATATATATTATAATAATTCGGTAATTTGGAGAAAACTCCCCAATCCGAAACTCAAACTCGTGCTCAGTCCCCAGGCATGAATTCCTTCGCATGC
>JBBMKF010000001.1:3980565-3998307 GCA_037834155.1 Curcuma caesia | reverse complement strand
TCATATGATGTATCAGGGCACAAACAATACAGAAGGGATTACAAACTAACTACTACTACAATCTTTAAGGTAAAATATAAATTTTATCTGTAACTATTCTCAGTTACTTGTAGAATAGAAATGTTGAAATTCACTGTAATGTAAAATTGTATAAGAAAGAGAGAAGTGCCTTAGTGAGTCCAAGAAGGGCAGTCTTTGTAACACCATACATGGCCATGGAAGCTTGTGGGTGGTAACCTGCAATTGACGATATAAGGATAACAGAAGATCCTTTCTGCAAGTAAGATGCAGCAGCCTGAAAGAGGAACGAAGTTAATATACACAAACAAGACGAGGTGAAGCAAGAACAAGATGCAAACTACCTGGAGGATAAGGATGGATGATTTCACATTGATCTCCCAAAGCTTATCGAGAATGGACTCTTTGGTATCCAGTATGCCATCAACTGATGGATTAGAAGCAGCATTTGACACGACTATATCTACGCGACCATATTTCTACAAGAGTATCAGAGATGGCATCTGTTAGATCTGTGTCAAATACTAATGTCAAACAAGATGACAGTAAGTCCCTGAGCAGAAGACTTACTGAAGAAAGGGATAATAAACAAAACCTCAACATTCTCCAAACTGATATATTAATTCAAGTCGAGGAATTGACATTGTACTCATTTGATCTCTCAAATCCAATTGTTCCATTCAAGTATGCAATTTGATGAATGTCTTCATGGCCATCAACTCTCAACAGGATAGACAAAAAATGAATTAATGGTATCTTTTTTGTAAAATGGTTACCACTGAACCAGCATTGAAATCTCAGAATCTTACTCGACAAACAGAAAAGAAAAAAATCTACCACACCAAGAAAAACAGGTGTACTAAATTTTAACTTAATACAATGATCAACAAAGCAAAAAATGTTTCAGTCTGAGTTTGTTGCTTAAATCTGTAGAAGGTCAACTAGATCTATCATTGATTCAATCAGGACAGAGACACTTTCTTGTAGCCCAATCTAATATGTTCTGTAGCCTCTATGGTTCATTTGAAGATTCAGCTTCATCACGATGGTATGTCTCAAGTAATCTCTTACATCAAAGTCAGTTCAAGGAAATGAGGAAAGAATGAGAAGTGGCAATCCAAGAGTTCTGCATCACATCAAAAGGAAATAAGTGATCAATTAGGGATGCAGACCAGCGAACCGAATGGTTTCTATAGCAGGTCAAGTAAGTTTTTGAAAGTGGCTTGACCATCTAAAGTGGTTATTGCTTGTTGCCAGTCAAGTGATCAATTTTAAAGGATCAGGCTACCGATGCAGATATGGTTTTATCCTCTCATGTACCATAAGCAAGGAAAAAACTGGCAATTAAAGTTTCAATTCCACTACTAGTTTCTAGTAACTGGAATGTTGGCTAACAAGGTTCTGGGAGAACTAATACAACACCACATCAGTAATTTTGTACGATCAAGTTTCTTCTCTACTTTATCTCAATTTACCACCTTTTGCTGCAACTGAAGCTTTCTATTAATTCTAAAAGATCAATAATCTTCTGTACTAGGGTTCAACTATTTTAACTAAGAATCAGAGGCCAACCGAGTCTGGGTGAGAGTGGAAATCAGGAAAATGAAAAAAAAAGAACTATCTTTTAGTCGATCTAATTAGATTGCTTGAAACAGTAAACCCCATGATTAGATCCCTCAAGACAGGTTTGATCACCATGAACTAGCTTGAGATCTCTCAATCGGAATTCACCAGGAAGGAGATGTAAGAACACTGATTAAGCATGGCAAACCAAAAACTGAAATTTGATTTCGGCTATTCACAAACCAAAATCCTCACAGAATCCAAAAAAAAAAAAGGTATTTCCTTTCGCAGCATATCCACCCAAAAGTCACATCTCAACAGGAACATCATTCTCTACTCAAACAAAGAAGCGCTCACCTGAACGGTCTTCTCCACGAGATCCTTCCGGTGCTGGGGATTCGACACATGACAGACTGCCCCTATCACCTCGATTCCCTTCGTCCGAAGCTTCTCCACCGCCTCATCGACGTTTTTCTGTTCTCCCAAACGAGGAAACACCGATCGATGGCTTAAAAAAAATCCCAAATACAAAGAAATTGAAGCAGTACAAAAGAGGGGGCGAAGCGAACCTGCTTCCGGGAGGAGACGACGACGGCGGCGCCCTCGAGGCCCAGGCGCTCGGCGATGGCGAACCCGATCCCTTGGGTGGACGCCGTGACGATCGCCACCTTGCCCTCTAATCTCCTCATCTCGCCTCGCTAGGTTATCGTCCTCCCGAGTAAACCAAAACCAGTGCGAACAAAGCAACGGCGAGATTTATCACAGGGAGCAACATTTTTTCCCATTTTACTCCAAGAAGTTCCTAATTTACAATTCAACCTCTAATCTTCTTTTCAACAAAAAATAATAATAATAAAAAATAAAATTCACTACCTCAACGATCGATTCTACGACCATTAAGATAAATTAAAAAATCACAATTGACCCCGACAAACAAGAACAACCTCTAACATTCTCAAACTCAATATTAGGAAGCAATTATACTTTCAAAATTTAGTCCCAATAAAAATCAAATCTTTTTAAATATTTTTTAATTTAATTTTATTTATTTATTTTAAAAATTATTTCATTATTCTCTTTCTTTCTTATTTGCATTAATAATTAATAGTTAGAATAATTTCATAGTCAAACGAATGCATACTCTTCTTTCATCTTTCTTCAATAAAAAATAAAATTTATCCTAATAGTCCCACGTGGTCAGTCTCACTAAATCGAAAAATTACAATTAACCACTACGAAAGAAGGCATTACATCAGCTTCATCGAAATTCCTCTTTTTTCATCTATGTGTGTATGGAATGGTGTAACATGGGCACAACCTCAAGGCACCACCAATAACTTTTACTAAATGAACAAAAAACAACCACAATACAAAGATTACATTGAAATTTAAGAACATATAAGAACATTCGACCCCGAAATATAAGAACATATCAAACATATCGAACAAATGCATCAACCAGTAGCTCTGGTTGAATGGATAGTAATACATACATAGCAAGAAATCTTTCTATGGTTTTCGTCCTTTCGATCGAGAGTTCCATAGGTAGCAAGAAATCTTTCCGCGGGAACATTCACATTGGATGTGAGACTATGCCTTATTTGGGAATTCATTTGATCTGTTTCTGAGGCTTGAATGTAGGCATGGAAACATCTGCGAAACCACCGATTAGAAGATAGATATAAAAGGCAAGAATTTGCCACCAGACCTCTGTAAATTTAATAGCATTTGTCAAACTGATCAGTTTGTTTGTTCTCATAAAAGGTACCATAAGCAAATTTATGAATCAGCTAGCGACAAAATTTAGGACGAAAATATACATTTTCGAAGCTTGAAATGTTCAATCCAAAGCTAAATATGAGATTTGTCACAATGCAAATTAAAATGTTCAACTTATATTTCCGAAAGCTAGCTAAGCATGGGATGCTGATTTGCAAACTCAGTTTGCACTATGAAAAATGAAACATCTTACGATGATTTAGAGCCACAATAATTTTTCTTTTTGATATCTAAAAATCTAAAGTTAAGATCAAATCAGTTTGCAACAAGATGAGGCCAAAAAAAGTTAAGATCGAAGCTTTTTTGTCGGTAAAATGTCCAAAAATAGATCAAAGAGATCGCAAACAGAGTTCAGCACAATTTAGAACTTACCCAACTCCAAAAAGAATGATCTTTCTGGTGGTAAGACCTGTGGCTCGGCGGAGGAAATGCAGGTTGAGGAGTAAATCCCGGAATGGTAGTTGCAGCTGCTGCCTTCTTGTCTTCTTTAACTTTGTTGAAGATGACAGTGTATCCAGCTGCCATATTAGGATCTGCTGCATTCCATTCTCCGAATTTTGGCAATGCTGTGGCTCTTTGGCGACCCTGTCGAAATAAGAACAGAACAAATTATAAAGTTCTTCAACAATGAACTTGGTTTAATAGACTAAAGATCGATATTGGAACAATTGCCTATTAATAGTAACTGCAAGATGGATGACATGAGGAACAAAAATCCATAATTAGAATTAGTAGCAATCAATTGGCGTGATGACCACTAAGCCGCTATAGGTTGGAGATATGGCTAGGAGGGCAGTTATAAATGGTTAGAAAATAGTTCAACCTCGGATGAATTAGATCCACCTAGATCAAAGTAAGTCTTTCTCAATCAAACTAATCAGGTCGAACAAAAAGCTTGTATTCTGGCCTGTGTTTGCTGATGAGTTCAGAGGCCTCATATGTGACTGAGATTTGAGCACACCATAAATCATGACTTTCTTGCTTTGTTATTATTCTCTTACGTAATTCCTAGCTTCCTTGCGAATGGGTTCTTCGCCTTTCTTATGGTTCCATTCTTGACTTTGCCATCGATAATCATGACTGGTTTAGACCATAAGTATAATGTCAAGTTCTTCCTAGCAACATTATCTTATGAGAAAGTAACAAGTCAAGCAAATTTTAAATGAAACTATCATGATATAACTTCAACATATGAAACCAAAATACTTTGGCTTAGTCGTTCTCTGCTTTGCGATACTTGAGAAAGAAAATTGTTCTTACAGTTGCTCCTTGTTGAACATTTACTTTTCTTCTCTGCACGACGGGGGACTGAGAAGGTAAGTATCCAGCTTCACCTACACTCCTATGGTCTCGATGGTTTCCACCTTTGCATTTCCTTTCCTGCCTGCCATCATTTGCTTTTGGCTCATGATTCTGCCCGCCGAACTCCCTATGTTTGTCCTTGTGCCGGCCTTCTTTTGGATATTGAGGTTCTGCAGCCAGGTCTCCAGGTTTGTGGAGCTCTATCATTCGCTCTGGATCATATGGACTGAGAATGGTAGTACCAGAAGCTTTCTCCTTGCGTGCCGTATCAAAGTGTGTCGTGTAGGCAGCATTTTGGTTCCAATCACCGAAGCGCGGCACATGGCCCCCCTGCTGCAGAGTAGAGAACAGCAGAAGAAAAAACAGCAGTTACGTAGGGTGATAAATCGGGAACATGATCTAGAATTGGTAAAACCTATTTGAACTATTAGATTAGTTCTATTCTGTAAGATTAAAACATCATTAGAGATTTTTATAAGTGGATACATACCATAAGAAACTGAAAAACAAAGAACAAAATACCATGTTAGTTAAACAAATTAATGAACTAATTCCAATGTTTTACTGCACGCTTTGCGTGAAAAGATAGGCAAATCACTATATGGCCCTATGACACCATAAGATTATCTCTCATAAACATAACACAAAAGTATACACAATATTTTCTAACTAAGGGAATCCATTATTTGATTTCAAGCCGAAAAACCAAACCAAAAGGTTTGGTTTCTTTGGAGATTACCGCACCACATAAATGCAAGCTCTCTCAGTCAACTCCCAATTCCTACGTCGTAAAAATGGAAGTTGATCATAAGTGTACAAACATACAAGCTAATGCGAACCAATTATTGCCACATAGATGCTCATATCATAGATATTGCAAATGATACTCAAGGAATACACAGGACATTATGTTGCAAACTAAAATCTCAGGACAAAAATAAAATGGAATTCCTATTCCATAGTAACAATGAATTCATCTGTGAGGAAACATAGAAGTTTTGGGACTCAAATTCTGGTTGCCGAATATTATTTTTTGTATCAACCCTTCTTGTGTTTTGCTAGATTATTATTTTTTTGTATGTATGCTGTGGGAATTTACTTATTTTTTCTTAGAAACCAAATTCCTGTTTCAATCGATCCAAACACAAGATGTGAAATCTTAGTTCTTGAGAATTGACTTTCCTTCAGAAGTTGATTCTGAGCAATGTAATAGAAATTTGCAGCTTAAGTTGAGAAATGTCAAAGATTATAGGAAAAGGGGAAAACTAAAACACGGAGAATGCAAATCGAACCCTAAAAAGAAAAGTGTAAACTTTATCAGAAAGCAATCCAAATCATGGATCAAAAAACACATCTCGCATCAGTGACTATAAGAACCCCAAATGGCAGAAGCATACGGCATCACGAACGAAAATCGATCTTGAAGCAATTGAAGAGCAACTTTTAGCGGACGAAAACCAGAAGCGACGGAACCAAAAAGCCAAAAGGATGATCTTGGAGCAATTGAAGCCCGAACACTTCCCAGGAAACACAAATGAGGAAATCACACGCCAAAAGGAAACGATATTTTGACGATCGAACCGGAGGGAAGAATGGACTCACAGCCATGAAGAGGCAATAGCCGGGGAAATGCTTCGCGTCTGGTGCAGAACCAAGCGGAGGATGAACGCTCAAGGGATCCAAGAGAGGCGGAGGCGGAGGAGGGAGCCATTTAACGAAGGGGAGGGCGGGCACCCCGCCAGCATTGGCCACGCTTCTCTGGCAGAATCCTAAACTTGGAGAGAGAGAGAGAAGAGAGGGAGGGGAAGCCATGGACGTGATCGACGAGGACTGCGTATGGGAAACTTGCGATTTGGCCCATTTAGTTTCCTTGATTGTCAATTAAGATCTATAAAGAGTTCACTTCACCTCACGAAGTTTACCTTTTCTAAAAATCATCCACTAGCATGCGTCAGCAACGGGTTCCGTCCCACGTACGCTTGGCTCGTTTAAGATTCAAATCCGGCGGCGCTCATTTCCTCGTCTGCAGCCCCGCCGCTGGCCTCCTCCTCCTCCTTAGCCTTCGGAATGGCGACGTCAAGATCTTCGCTATCTCCGTGGACGGCGACCAGATCCGATCCGGCACGGACCAAGAACCCTAGAGAATTCGGCCGGCGCGGCGCTAAGAAACCCGCTTTCGCAGACCCCGGAAGGCACGAGGCTCTCCTTTCAGGTTCGTCATCTATTCCTTGTCCTTGCTCGCTCCTCATCTTTCCCGCTCTCCTGCCATTGCAGCTACATGGCGGTGAAAAGCCAAAAGCTTCGGGAGCAATTCGATGCTAGTGCGGTCTTCCGTGGCCGACTTGGAAGCGGGAAGGGCATTTTCTTTGGTATCTCGATCTTCGTTGACGGATTCACGATCCCTTCCAGTCAGGTATGCCATTGATTTCTTTTTACAATTGTTTATGAAGTTTTATCAGTAGATCTGTCGATTTGGTTGTGATAGTGTGTTCTTGGATGGATTCCTGTAGGAGCTCAGAGCTTGTATGATGATTCATGGTGGTCGGTACGAGAATTACTTCTCGAGGCGCTCTGTGACACATATTATTTGCAGCCATCTGCCTGACAGCAAAATGAGGAACTTCAGGTCACCTTGGAGCATCATGGTATCTATCTGATGTGTTTTTTAAGCAATCCTTTAATTGATTATAGTGATCGTTTTATGTTTCAGGGTATTCAGTCGAGGGCTTCCAGTTGTGAAACCTGCTTGGGTGATTGAATCTGTGGCTGCTAATAAGCTTTTGAGCTGTAAATGTCTTTACTCGTGATTTTCCATTTTATCGTTTCCTCAAATTTTAGCATTCATATGATATTTGGCCACACCTTTTGCTAAAGAAGTTTTTTTTTTCCTTTAGATGATAGCTTTGTGGAATATGATCTTGAGCTTTGAGCAAAGCATTTGCAATTAGCATAAATTTCTTGTATATGAATTAATGACTCATGAAATGAACTAATGCCTAACCAATCAAAGTCTAATTGCCCATTTCGTTAGCTAAGATTTGTGCTCTAATTAGTCATGCTTTAATTGATTTATAAATTGCTAATGACATAATCTTGCATGAAGCTTGATGGAGGGATACAAATTCATGTAGCAGATCCCATAGTTGAAATGAACATGATTTGATGACGATGTTATCACAAGAATATGTTTCTAGTTCCATTTTCTCACAATTGATTAGTATTAGTTAATTTCATCACCTTGTGAGGTTCCTCATAGATGATAGTTGAGAAATATTTAGCATGCGTGTTGGAAATACCAACAAAATTGATTTTATTTGATGCTAAATGAAATGTATTTCTCATTTATTTATTTATTTATTCTTTTGCATAGGGGTTCCTTACCAGTTAAATGAGCTTGAGAATGGGACTCATAAGCAACAAAAGCTGTCTTCCTTTTTTACTTCCAAGAGTATGTCAAATAGGAGGGATGGAAAAACCACTGTAGCTCTTAGTTCACTATCTACCAGAAGGCCGTTGTTACTAAAGAATGAAAAAATGAAACAGCTGATAGTTGATGAGCAAGGTGAATGCTCAACATATAGAGAAGCTATGTTTATTGGAACTGAAAAGTTTTGTGAGGTGGAATATGAAGCATCAAGAATTAATGATACGAAAGAAAAGCACAAGGGAATAGATATGGGACTGAGTTTTGCATGCGTGAACGAAGTAAAGCTGAAGGAACGATTAGATAATCCATACGATGGACCTTGCAATCAGCAGCAGCAGGTGAAATGTTTATGTACAACATACTGGTATCTATTTATCTGTTATATTTCTATTGATATTCAGTTCCTTTAATTATTTTTTAAAATTTATAACAAGATTTAAATATACAAATGTTTTAATTTATAATTTGTTGTCTTGTAAACATCTGTCCACTCAGCAAGCCATCTAACACTCTATATGGTTATGTTAACTGAGTTACTGATTCTACTGAGTTTGTCCTTGCTTGGAAATGCTATTAAGTCTTTTCTAATTGTGTGCTGAATAAACAAGTTTGGTTCATCTAGAATTGGATGAAACTGTTGGCTGGAAGTCTCTGACTGACAAACCAATTTTTCCTATAAATACTATTTATATCAATCTGTTTCATTGTCGATTATCTTTCTCATCTTTCTTGTTGCATTCATATGTTTATTCTACTACATGTTTCTCATTTTTTTACTAGCAAGTATTCAACATTGGTTTGGTGATGCCAATAAAACTAATTTTGTAGAAACAGCTCACAGTATACTTTTGTTTTTTAATTCCTTCTGTATTCGGCATTGGCAACCCGTCTGTATGTTTCTTCTTCTTATTGAGTTTAGCTTGCCATGAGGTCAGAGAATCTGCTCTTTATCTTCATAGTAACTCCTAATATTTGAAATTTTTGTTGTACAAGAGTAGATTTTAATCATCTTCTACTACAGTTAAGTTTACCGGATCTCTAAAAATTCGGTAGCAGAGCAAGTTCTAAATATAAAGAATGCTATTTATCTTAGATTCTCTTTCTGTTTAAGCTTGTCTCTATTTGCCTTTTTCTTTTTTGTAAATCCTCTTTTAATATTGGCTATATTTATACTCATGTTAGTTGTATGGGCATCTCTAGGGAGCTAACGAGGACAGCCTCCAACAAATTCAGACTTGTCCAACATCTTATTCAAGGCCAGATGATTTACACCCAGATGCTCATGCTGATAATCATTCAGATACGATACCTCAATCTCTTAGTCAGTTAGATTACTCGGTGCTCGATCAGCTACCTAAAGAATTGAAGGCTGATATTCTTGCTTCACTGCCTCCACACAGAGCCCATCATTATCCTGGAAATGACCCCAGCACTAGTGAGAAGGAAATGCCCTCTAGCCTAGATGAAAATCCTGGAAATTCTAATATGTCTATGTGGATGGGAACTCCTCCAAGTTGGGTTGAGAAATTCCGACTTAGTAATTGTTTCGTCTTGAACATTATCGCAGCACAGTTTGCCAGATCCGATACGAATGGTCTTCTTTCTCTAACGCTTCAGTCCTTAAGTCCTTTTCTGTCTTCATTTTCTGACTTAAGTCCAGTGGAATCAGAGGAAATGATTTGCAGCTTGGTCGAGCTTTTCAAGCAATATATTAAGCTGAAGATTGAATCAGATATCGAAGAGTTGTACGTTTGCTCTCGGATTTTAAGAAGGTGCACCTCTATATTTAGCAGCATATTTTTTCTAAGATCAACATTATTCTCTTCTTTTGCAATTTCCTTTTTTCATAAGATCAATATTTTTCCTGTGTTTTCTTTTCAAGGGAGCTACTGATTGTTTTTTCTGTACATAAGTTGACTTATTTGCATGTTGTTCCTTTTATACCAGTTCAAACATAAAGTTTAAGGCATTGAATCCGGTAGCCTAGTCCAAAATTTAACTTTATGCCTCCTAGCAACTTCTACCAAGTCAGCTACCATTTTTCCTAGAGAAAAAGCTCAATTATCATGGATCAATTTAGCTTGCTGATAAATTGATATCGAAAAATTCAGAAAAAATCATTCGAACCCATCACTAGGCGAGAGCTACTTTAATGTCTTCTTTTTACAAGTATAGATATGTGGAATTATGGAATAGATTATGATTAGTTGATATTAACTAAATAGTTCCAAACTTTTCCTACTCCATGAGCAATAGAAGCACAATCAAAATCTACAAACACAGAGGAAGTGATGTACACAATTGTCCCTCAGTGAGTATATCTTTGTGATTGCATATAAAATATTTTACATGTAATTTCTGCTGCAAGGTATTAAAAGGTATTTTAAGGCCATAGTCAGCAAATAATCAATTAAGTTAATAATGACTAATATTTATATGTATCTTTGATCAATCAAAGTAAATTTATAACAATCAAATTCTCATGGCACGACATATCAAAATTGATAATTGTACTGCATTTGTCATTCGAATATTCACTTGAATTATCCATATGTTTGCCTTATTAGTCACTTAGTTTTGCCTTCATTGATAAAATTTTATACCAATCGTTGGAAGTTCCTCTCGACTTCTTGTTTCTTCGAATTTCAATCTTTTGTTCACTTTTTTGGTACAATAGTTAACTTATTGGTTCGCTAATTATGATAAATTTGGTCATTTAGGTTTGCAACAAATTTCAAATTCCTATTTCAAGTGTATGATCTGATCCTTCCTACTCTTCAGGTATAAATTCTAAAAGAATTATCCTTTCGACATACGCCCTTTTTCTTTGCTCAAATACACTTCCTCAGGGCCGTAAATGATAACAAGCAGTACATAATTTGATAAGAGTTTATTTATGCTTGTTTAGTGTTAAGTTTGATAAAAATTCAAACTCATCACCGCTTGGCTTATTTATAACCCTTAAACTTAAATCACAATACATAAAAATATGACGTATCCAATCGATAAGTCATCTACTTTATAATAGTTAAAGATTGTTTACTTTTGGATCTCACACCATCATGCCTAAGAATAATTTGAATCGATTGTTCTCTGGCCTTTCACGTTCTTTCCTCATGCTTCTAAAGCACCACATGAGTTTTTCTTCAAATGTCGACATAATCAAACACAAGAATTTTAACTCTCTTTTTTTGTTTTTGTTTTTATATTACAACAGGCTTCTATTAGCGAGTACTACGGGGGGAATTTTAGTCTTCCTTTCGACAAATAACAAGCTCTTTGAAGTGGATGATTATTTTTCACACAAGTGTGTATTCTTCTACTTGCAATTGGTTTTATAATTTTCATGGTAAGTGATTACATGGCATTCAATTGAGATGTTCTACTTCGATCTATTTGTCTTAACTATATATTTAATGTTACTTATATGAATCTTTATCCTGGAATTGATTATATGCATAACTACTAACATTGAAATTACTTTTTGCATTATTTTCACGTAATCATTGTTATTGAATTGCAGGTACAAGTCAGAAGAATAATTGTAATTCCATTGATAGACACGAACACATTCAATAACAAGGGCAGATGTCGATGGTAATCATTTATGGACACGAACAAGAAATATGACAAGCATATTGAATTTATTTGATAGACGAGTTAAGAATAAAAACTATTTATCTTTAGAATTAATCAAATGAAGTTTGGCATATTTTTTAAAAAAATACATCTTTTAATAAATAGAAACACATAAAACAGAAACATCTGATGTTCGAAAATAAATAACCAACCACAAAAAATGTTAAACCTTATGCCGATTATTTATGCAAAAGCAACACAAAAAAGAGAAACATCTGATGTTTCGAAAATAAATAACAAACCATCTGTCGACGGCCATTGCAAACCTTTTGACAATCCAAGAAACTAAGTCGAGAAGAACATACTTCTCCCACATGGAGAATGAACCAAAAATTGCTTTAGATCTACCGACAATGTACATCATCCAATGTCGTTATTCTGGTCTTTCCCGCGAGGAAATAAAAGCATCAGTTGACAGCATCTACGACCAACTTGCGCGACTTGACGACGGACCACTTCAACCGCCGGTAGTATGCAGCTTGGAGAAGTGCAAGCGAGAGTACAAAAATCCATTTGAATCCCATCTACCAAAGCGCAAAGCAGATCGATTAGTCGCGAAGCTAATCTTGGTTAGGTGAATTCTACATGGAAGAATATATAGGCGCGAAAGGGCTGGAGTTTACCAGTTTCCTCTCCTCCATCTCAGGCTCGGCTGCCCAAGATAAAAACGTTACGACATCCTTACCCATCTGGAACATTAGTGACATTTGAGAAATTAGTATCGGACCGAACACAGTTTATGAATACGAACACATCTTGAGTTCAATTACCTGGGATTCAGTTGCAGGAGTACCATCCTCATACTCAACAGCACCGTCGATGAGCATTTTCGGCATGGCTATTGCACCGCCAGGGAAATAAGGATTGTAGTGGAGCCCCTCGCGAATCTGTAATCACATCGATAACAAACATAAGATTTAGCAAACGATTGCTTTGCATATGCTTATAAACACATCGGAAATTCGAAGTTAATATTCAGTTCAATTTTGCCCAATGGACAGTCATGAACTGCACTCGATGTTGTCTATCTTTTCAATATATCCAAAGAAACAAGGCCTTGTTTTCGTCGTAATGAATTTTAAAAAATTATGGAAGTTGTAAACAAAAGAATATAAAAAATGCTATCATTGAGAAATTATACTGCTACGAGTTCAATAAATGGTAAATTATATTTGATATGAAAAGGGTTAAAGATCACATATATACTGCTACGAGTGACAATTGATGACTAATGAGATTTCTTACAAACGGAATAAATGAAATTGAAACCAGAGTATTACCGAAACACCTGCAGGAGGATCACGATAGCCAGTGAGAAGAGCAAACGCATAGTTCTGTCCATTGTGTCGTGCCTAGGAAAAGGGAGAGAAAATCAAGCTTGTTGAAGAAAACATGAGTGACAAGTGACCAAGATAGACAAGGACAGGCAGTACCTTCGTAATCAGGCTCAAATCTGGAGGATATGCCCCTCCGTTTGCAAACCTTGCTGCTTGTTCATTTGCATATGGCTTAGGAAACCGATCGCTTAATTTGCCAGGACGAGTGAACATTTCCCCTTCATCATTGGGGCCATCAACGACCTCAATTTCAGCAGCCATTGCTTTCGTCTCCTCTTCAGTATATGCCACGCCAACAAGATCTCTATATGAGATCAGAGACATAGAATGACAAGAAGCACATACTTGTTGATAAACTTGGTGGCCCCGCCGAATTCTGTGCATATCATGTTGTGTTATAAGTTTTCAAACCAGTCTTAAACTGAATAAGTATGCATTATCATTAAAAGACGATCATATATGATTGTCGGCAATATTGTGCACAGGCGACAGTTGCAAAATCACAAGTGTGGACATAAGAATACAGATATACACCCTCTAAAAAATTCAAAAATGAATCGCCTAAGGTATGGAAAGGAAAATCAATTGTAACCATCTTCCAAGTATGAGATATCATAGAGAACTAGATTTCATAAAAAGTCTCTTCCCATATCATAAAAAAAACATTTTGTAACAAATAAAATTTCAGTTCTCAGGATACCAGAAAAACAAAATGCCAACACTGTTTTACTTACGATGCATGATCGTATGAACTCAGGATGCCTTTGTGAGGCCATGGATAATTTGAAGCCGGTAAACCATGCTCAGCTTCATCATCAGCAGATGTCAAGGATGCAAAGCTTAAAGCACCAGTAATCCCAACTCCAAGTAATGCAAAAGCTTTCAACGATTTCATGCCAGCCGATACAATAGCCTCTTCCTGCTTTTGCGATGACACCAAAGCAGGAATCCACAGACATAATCAAAGTTTTGTTAGTAATCCTCAATGTATTGTACTCAATTAAGGAACAAAACACTTATCGAGGATGGCATAATTTATATGTATCACTTATTGAGGTTTACAAAAAATAAAGGATAGTGTGAAAATCCTTGTTTTTTTACAAACTAACCAGAGAGTGGGAACTTACATGCGACTAGAGAGGACGAGGAAGAAGAAGTAAACCTTGTTTTGAAGCATTTTATTATCCTAAAAGCATGTTTAGACACTCAAGAACTAAAAAAGAAATAGTAGTGTCTTTACAATAATTGAACACAAACCATTCACTTAGATGTGATGTATATGCATTGAGGCAAGTGAATCATATCAATATGACTATCCAAGAGAAATGGATTAGTAAACTACAATATGTGTCTAACAGAGTGAGAGGAGTGAATGCTGTAAAAATGGGGAAAGGAATAAATATTTACTGTCGACTGAAACTGAAGGTGCTTTCTCAAGAGTTGGCCAATGCCTCTTCCAGCAGCCATTGAGTAGTTTGCAGAAAGTTCTGAGAAAGATGTAATCAGAAAGGTAACAGACTGGAGAGAAACACCGTTCACAAAGGCAATTTCACGCAATTAAGAAAGTAATACAACTGTCAGTGGCAGACAATCCACAGAACAAACAATTGTAATTTGATTTCAGATTTATTAATTCACTGATCAAACTAAGCATATTGGCGACTGCAGAGTGGAATCCCCAAACAACATAAAAAGATATGATTTTGAGAACAACTACAGATAAAAATATCAATTTGGCATACAATTCACAGAGCAAACATTTGGAATTTGAGTTCAAATTTATTAATTCACTGATCAAACTAAGCATATGGGCGAATGCAAAGTGAAATCCCCAAACAACACAAAAAAGATATGATTTTGAGAACAACTACAGATAAAAATATCTTATAAAAAGCGAGTTTTCTACGAAGCTTAACGATAAAAAGATCAAAGCAACCAATGAGAATCATAAGCCTGGACCAGCGCTCCAACTTTTCCTAATAGTAGAATTCTGCAAGCACAAACAAGTGTCGTCTACTACGATAACCAAATAACCAAAACCTAAATCCTGCCAAAAGTAAAAATCCAGCATCAATCGCGAAAAATATGGAACCGACACCAGTAATAACCATACCAAAAAGGAAAAAAAAAAACTTGATCTTTAGATTCAAAAAAGAAAAGTCCACCGTGAAATACATAAATTGGAAGATCTAGGTACCGAATAGATCCATAGACGCCGACATCAACCACAGGAACAGATCACTGCAACGGGTGAAATGAAAGTAGAGGGACGAACCTGGAGGAGCCTCGGCAGGAAGAAGCCGGCGATTTGGGAGGCGCAGCAGATGCCACGGAGAGCAGTCGGAGTGGTGCCCTATATGGCATGGCTGGTTAGAAAGTTTCACTTTGCCCCATCAAATTTATCTAAATTTTCAGTTCACCTTACTATCTTTGAAAAATATCAACTTGCCCCTAGAACTTTCAAATTGTTCCATTTGACGTTTCAGTGCAATCGCGTGCCAGGCCGTTAAAACAATACTGACCATCCAATTCGGACCACGAGCTTGATCAACGGTCAAGATCTCTCAATCTGGTTTAAAACCGAAACCCAATTAATAATCGCCCACGACCGACGAGGACTTGCTCCGATGGAAGCCGGCGGCGGCGGCGGCGGCGGCGGAGCAACCCTATCGGAGATCTATCAGGGCTCTCAGCGCGACTGGTGGGCTGGAGCACCTGGAGCGGGAGCGGCTCGATTCCTTCTCTTATGCATCGTCATCGTTGATGCATTCGATCGAGGATCCGGCCGACCTTGCGTCCGCGATCAGTAGGGGCATCACCCAGATCCGCTTCCTCTGCGTCGAGAAGGATCGCCTGTGGCTCTCGATTCCCGCCAGAGGTCAGCGAGATCTATGGAGGAGGTATGAGATCCAAATCGCAGAATTTTTTTTTCTTCTTTGATTCCTATCTTGCTTCACTTTACTAGAACAATGGAAGAATTTCAGTAAGAAAGAAACTTCGGTAGATAAAAACGAGTACATATGATGAGAAAATAAGCTCTGTAAGAGAATATAACTTTGTAAACTTCAATGTTGAGATAGCCTAATGTTAAATAGGTGGAAATCGTCGCAATTTGTGTTGTTGTTGTAAGATAATACAACTGTAAGATCGTTTAATCTAAGAGTAATGCAAATCCCTACTACATTCTTAGAGGAGAATTTCTGCAATCAAATTTACATGGGCTGATCAAACTGAAGGAACAAAAGTCTAGGTCCCTGCTTTAGCTAGCACTTGATAAGATCATGACAAATTATAGTAGCAACCTTGATACGACAACTTGAGCTCCACTTGCTTCCCCATCTTTGCACCAGAAGTATTTCATAGATGATGGGAAAGCTTTCTTCATATTCATGATGCTCATCTTGCTCGTTCTAAGCATGGATGATGCTTTACCATGTTCGACATAGTCTAAGGACTCAACTATTATCCAATACCAAACCATAATTTTTCTTTTTCAGCTTTGAAAGGTTTTGTGAATTAAGAAGGTTGATAAGCTGGAGTTGCCAAGGAGTTTAAATATCAATGTAATGAAAATCATATGGCTGCAAACAACATCATATTGTTAGTCAGGCTGAAAATTCACTTCATTAGATTAGATTTTCTTCTTTTGTTGATCTCTGTTGAGAACCAAAGTAATTTATTTTTTACCTTCTATCAGTTTTTTCATTCAAGTAACCTAGAAAGAAAGTGATGAAGATGATAGATACTTGACCTCATATATGAACTTCAGGCCAATGGGTTCAAAACACATGTAGATGAACTCTATTAGCAATCTGTCAACTGCAGCAGACTACTTTGGTAATCTAGTCTTTCTGGCAGTAAAGTAATTCAAATTCTTTAAGAGAAATCTTAAGATTATTCCCATTCAACAGTTCAGGATTAGCAATTGTATATTATCAATCTTCTCATTCATATGAATTTCGTTCAAAGGGCTGCTCTTTGAGACAAGTCCATATCCTAGAAAAGCACACATCAAGTCGTACTGACACAAGTTTAGCAGGAAGATAAGTCTGGATTGAAATGCTAGGTAAAGAAGGAAATAGAAGAAGATCATGTTCTATTATCCAATACCAAACTATAATTTTTTTTCAGCTTTGAAAAGTTTTGTGAATTAAGAAGGTTAATAAGCTAGAGTTGCCAAGGAGTTTAAATGTCAATATAATGAAAATCAAGTGGCTGCAAACAAACACCATATTGTTAGTCAGGCTGAAAATTCACTTCATTAGATTAGATTTTCGTCTTCTTGTTGATCTCTGTTGAGCATCAAAGTGATTTTTTTTTTACCTTCTATAAGTTTTTTCATTCAAGTAACCTAGAAAGAAAGTGATGAACATGATAGATATTTGACCTCATATGTGAACTTCAGGTAACCAATGGGTTCAAAACACATGTAGATGAACTCTATCAGCAATCTGCCAACTGCAGCCGACTGGTACTTTGGTAAACTAGTCTTTCTAGTAGTAAAGTAATTCAAATTCTTGAAGAGAAATCTCAAAACTATTCTCATTTAATAGTTCAGGATTATAAAGAAGGAAATAGAAGAAGATCATGTTCCTCTATAATCATCCAGCAAGCTGAATGAGAACAATGAGCTTTGATTATCTGTACCATGTAGGCATTGAACCTAAGAACATCTAA
>JBBMKF010000001.1:3962076-3974161 GCA_037834155.1 Curcuma caesia | reverse complement strand
GTCGAGTTGCGCTTCCAACGAGCCCGGGATGGTGGCCGGCGGTGACCGGACGGCGAAGAACGGCGGCGATGAACGCGAGGAGGTCGGGCGGTCGCGTACGAGAGTCGGGTTTTTTCGTCGCGCGGGATATCAATATATATATCATATGAATTGTAAATATTATATGTTAACGAGCCGAGCTCGAACTAAGCCCATTTAACTTTTAAACGAGTTATTTTCAAACCGAGCTCGAGTCATTTACGAACTATTTAATTTCATTACGAACTGAGCTTGATCTTAAGAATTAAAGCTCGAATTGAATTCGAGCCGAACTTGAGCTTATGGAAAAACCAATCGAGCTGAGCTCGAACCTTTTACTGTTCTACTTGGCTTAATTCGATTACACCACGTGTGTGTGTGTGTATATATATATATTCTTAATTTTTTCCGCTATTCCTCTTGTTATTAATCTCGAAATTGTAGTCACCAAAACCAATCATCATACCCCATTGGACCTGCCTGCTTTTATCATGTAGGCCGTGGAAGTTCATGAAATTTCCTTTGACCACCGTTTCCTCTGTTGATGTGGACTTCTATGACTCACTGGTCGAACTTGAAGTATGCTTAGGTTTAGCTTTCTTCTACTCTTCTCATAACCTTGCGCTAATTTGGTGTTCCCAGAAGACTCAACTGAGGAGTTTCGTGGTGCCAGGTGTTTTATGTGTTGATCAGCAGATGGAACAAAATATTCTGCCCATGCCAATTGGCACAGAATGAAATCTTAAACCATGCCTAACAGTTCTCAGAGTTGAAGTGACTCCTAGTAATTCTGCCTAGTGTTTTCCATTGAATTTTTTGAAGAAATAGATGCTCTGATAGCTTTACCTCCTAACCTGTGTCGGATGGTGGCTCTTATTGTGAACTTCTTGCTGTTGAATTGCTAGAATATGGTTTGTGATGTTAAACCGACTTCATTGCTCTGTCTGCAGCCATGGGTGCCACTAGAATATCATCCAATTGATAGCCACCTTACAGAAAGATACCATCAGAAAATGATTTCAGAAGATCATCATCAAATTCCATTTATGATGAAACCGTGAGACCTCAAACTAGAGAACTACCCAACTTGATTTTTTAATGTTATTTCCTTGTCATTAATACTTCAAACCTTTTCATATATGTGAATTTAGATTCCTGAGTTTTATCATATTGAATTAATGCTTTAGATCTGATTATGCCGACTCATTGTACCCTGGAACTTCAACAAACAGTAAGACAACAAAAGTTTCTTCATTAAGGTAAGGTTTCCAGCTACGATCTTTTGCTCGTCTTCAATTTGCAGAATAAGGAATAGGTTTTACCTTTTCTTCGAACTACATTTTGTCACTATTGTTCTTTGTGTATATCAGTTTCATTCATTCACACTGAGGTGTTTGATGATTTAACTGTAATAAATATTTCAAAACCCGTGCAGATATGCATTGTTCTTTACTCCATATAACTTGATGCACCTAGAACCTTATTAATCTCAACTACATAAAGGGTCAAGGGGTGAGATACATTGGTCTTTTTTTTTTTTTTTTGCTATTGGGCTCTTCTTTGACGATATTATGATTGATCAAACAAAGAGTTGCCATGCACCTTTCATTCCTAAGAAAATATTCTTTGCTTAGGTTCCCTTCTAGCTCCATTTTAAAACACAGATCTTAATTTGAACATCTTATCTACCAAACTTGTAAGTAAACTTAATTTCATATTTGCATCTTAAGCAAAAAGTTTACTCCAAGACAATTAAAATTTTATTTGTAAACTAAAGTGCTAGTAACTCTCCCATATGGTGAAGTCTCGTACCGTGTTGGACACTATGGTAGAAGCATACCATCATGATAATGGTACAAGTGATATCTCCTGTGTCATGTGTATTGATTATGTAGACACTTGTTGACACCCCTTAGCATGATGCAATATGTGTCAAGATGAATTTAAATAATGTTTGTTATTCTTTTTTTTAGTTTTGTCCACACAACATTATGTCAAAATTGTATCATTTCGGATGGACAAAAAGTCCAGCTTGGAGGCATGGAATGGTATTGTAAAGTTTGTTATTATAAATATAATTATCTTTTCTTCTTCTTCCTTCTTCCACCTCCAATTCACAATTGGTACCATACATTGGCACGCCGGCACAATACAGAAATGTGTTGTTCTGATCAGATATCGAAACTTCAGTATGATTCGAGATATCAAATCTTCAACTCTCCGATAAAAACAATGACATTCTATTAACTTCCTTCAACTCACCGGGCTGCCTTTTTTTTTCCTCTCTCTATCAAAAAAAAAAAAAAAGAGAGGAGGAAGTCGATCTATTCATCCTTATATTTGTTTTTCTTTTTTTTGCTCTTTCTACAAAGTTCTTGTTGACTTAGGAATTCTTTGTTTGCTGTGTTCCACATCAATCACATTACCTACATTCTTGATTTTATATCTGCATTGCTTGAAAATCACTAAAACTTCATTTTATCTCACCTTGTATTTCTTTAGGTCTTGTCAGCCATAGCCAGTTGAACTGAATGCTTGTCAAAAACATGATTTCTTATTGTTGATATTGCAACTGCAAAAAATCTGACTCTTCATGTGTCTTTAGGTTCTTGCTCTCACTCCCCTTGGAAGAGCGGTTGAAGAAATGGCTTTCTGAGGTTTAATCTCATTTTGTGCTTAAATTTTATCTGGTTCTGCATTTCTATGAAGAAAGCCAAACATCTTTCATACCTTTTTTTGATTTGATAAGTTTTGCATAAACCACCTGCCTCCTGCATTTCATTCCTAGTTGTACAAATCATCTCTTCATAGAACTGAAGAATTGTTGCTGTGATATTGTGCCCTAGTTCCTTAAGAAAAATCACTGGCATACTAATCTTGAGTTAGTATGAAGGTTCGAATTCCAATTTTATGTAATTGAATTGAAGTTCCAGAAATTTATTTTGGAATTGTTGGATTAGAAGTTTGAGTTCTCATATCATTTTATTTTAAATCATTTTCCCATAAACATGAAATTACAGAATCTACCCTCCTCCCACCAATATGTATCATATGATAATGGTCTAACTTTGATATTTACTAACTTTGATATTCCATTAAACTTTATATAGACATGATTTCAGTGGCATGCCCATTGATACAAAATCTTACCTTTGAATACCCTTTTCTTGCTGGTTTTCTTGAATTGAATTTAAAAAACAATTTCAGACCATTTTCTTGGTGCTACCATTGTCCTATATTCTGTCTAATTATACAATCCTATTGTCTATGTGCTATTAGTTGCTGCAATTCCTACTTATGTTAACTGTCATATGCAGGAAGGAATACTTTCTGATGGAGAAGTGGCAAGAGAAGTATGAGATTGTAGAAAAGTAGAATAGTTCTACAGCATTACGTGTTAGACTCTTTACCATGGCTGATGAAGTATAGGGCAATATGTGATAGGCGGGTGAAGGACTGGAGAAAGTACGAGGAGAGATGACTGGTGAGGAAGGGAAATAGCAACCAGAATAAGATGAGAAGAAGCCAGAGAGTGGGAAAGAGAAGAATGAGAAGAAGAAGCAGGCAAGGAGAACCTAGGGGAAGAGGAGCCATGGTCATATGAGGAGAAGTGAAATAGAAGAGAGGAAGAGGAGGAATATGAAAGGAGTAGAGGAGAAGAGGATGAAATAGAGCAATGTAGAAAAGGGTATGAGAAGAAAGAAGCGAAAATAGAGAAAGGGGAAAAGACTGTGGTCAGTTTGCTCTATCAGGAGATGAGAGAAGTGAGGAGATAGCGAAGTGGAACCAGGATAAATTGTTCTTCCACCACCTTGTTCAGTTCAATAAATTATTCATATAGTCTTTAGACTTACAAACCACCAGAAACACACCAAATGACTAAAATAAAGCCACCTGTATTACCTAATGCATCAATTGTCACTGAATACCTATCACCATTGTGTACTATTTGATCATCAAACTTCTGTCTATTTAAGAATCATAGCTACTCCCATCGCCTGATATATTTCATTATTTTTCTGAATGAGATTCACTTGTTCATAATACCAGCATCCTAATGAATGAGGCTCTTGCCACTGTGCATTTTATGAAGAGTCAATTTGCACAGCTTCTAGATATTTGTGGAGAGGTCTGTTTCATTTCATGATACAGTAGCTAGGTCATAATAGAGAAGAATCGCCATGTTTCAAAGGTTTTCTCTTAATGATTATTCTGATAATACCTTTCATTGATTTGTCATACTCGACCTCTACATGCAGGTTTCTCAGGTGAATAATTTTAATGCACTCATGGAGCTTGCTCCAGATAGCTCGAAAGAAGATGTTTTGAAAGTGCTGCTGCATTATGCAGATTTAGTTCAAGGATTGTGGATTACAAAGAGCTCCTTGTTGCATGAAGGCGAAGCTGCTCTGTATAGAGACTATCTTCTTTGTCTATTCAGTATGAATCCCATAATTCCAACAGACAGATTGAAGATGATAAAGTACGCTGGTCTAAAATCTATACTTGTTCCATTGGCTATTGAAAGGCGCACCCTCAAGCACTGGAAGTTCAAAGAGTCTACTGATTTTATCTTTATTAGAAACAATCCAAAAATTGTGGATGAGCAGGAAAAAGCTTGGTTGGTACGATGGAATAATATTAAGAAATCTTTAGGTGAAAGGATGCATGTCCCTACTCCAATAGGCAAAAGAGTTAAAGTGGTCAATGATGTGCATGGAGGCAAAGATAAGCCAGTGAATACAGCAGTGTCAACACTGTCAAGTGAGACACTTGAGTATCTTCCAAAGATTCTCTTGAAAATTTTCCAGGATCAAAAAATTCGGAGGTAATGCATATGAGACCTCTTCACTTTATTTACTATGTAAATACCTTGCCAATATTCCAGGTTCAGTGGCTTGTCAGTTGCAAGATTTTTTTTCAGCATTCATAGTCATGTTACTTAAAGCATTTGACTGCTTTACATATATGTATTTTCTAGTCGTATGATTTGAAATTGATTTGAATTTCTGTGCTTGCAGTATAAACTCAGTTATCAAAGGGTTAAGGGGCTTGGCAATCAGTTACTCCTCTCGTCCAAGAGAAGACCCTAAAACTAGAGCCATCATCAATGCTGCTACTAATGGTGCATCTGCCCCTGTAACTGAGCTCCAATCTATTGTGAGTCAAATTGCGGTGGATGTACATGGTGTATATATTCTGAAATCTTCTGGAAGTTCGGATCTCCATCGATTAAGGTTATGCACTTTGCAAGCCTTGTTATATTGCCTATATTTGCATTTTCCCAAAATTGCACTAATATTAGACATGTTCTTGTGGCAGAGATGTTGTCATTGATCTTTTCAGGGGCAAAGAACCTAATGCAAAGCTCAATAAGCAGGAGATATGCATAGCTGCTAAAACTCGTCTCCAGAAGGATATTACTGATTCCAACTATAATCAGGTCAGTGCAATAGTTTCAACATTGTTTTTTGAAAATGGAGTGATAAATTCTAAGTCATATTTGATTAGACCAATTTAATGGGCTGTTAAGAGTGTGTTATCACTTCCCTACATATGATCGTTGTTCTAAATTGGTGATTATCCTAGATTATTTTTCTTATGTTTAGGTCAGATTTCTTATTGATTGTTCTGTTCATGATTATTCATGCATATTACTTGGATGACACTTTAAAGTTACAACTTATCCATCAACTGGAATGAAAAGTCAATAATATTAATGGGAAGAAGTTAATGGAGAAATATAATGAAAAAGGATTTTGACATATTTTTCTATCGAGTTAGAAAAGGTTTGTGGTAATTATTAGATAGTTGTTATAAAGGATTTTAGAGAAGAAAAGATTATCTAATAATTATAGGATGTGATGAAAGACATGTATAGAATGTGTAGGTTTTATGTCAGAGTAAACTCTGGTATGCTTTCTTATTGTAACTTATTATATTAATTTATGAGAATATATATGATAAGTTCAAAGCTTGAATTGTAAAGAGAAACTAATTTTTTTTTATAAATTAAACAGAGCTGAGACAGAATATGAAATACAATTTCAACCGTTACGAAAGAAATGAGGGAATAATCAAGTTAAATGGATGGGTAATCCTTGGATGTAAGATGTTGGATGTCTCTTATTCAACAAGGAAATACCAATGAGGACAGGATAAAAAGTAAGTGACTAAAATTGGAGAGAAGTTTTTGTAGTGTTGTGTATTTGTTGTCTGCCTCTTAGGATTAAAGAAAAAATTTATAGGATTGCAGTACTCAACCAAATATACTTGGACTAACGATGGCTGCTCAAAAAAAAAAAAAAAACTAACTTAGATGAAGTTACTATAAAGGTAATATTATCTGAAAGCAATCAAGTGTACCTCTAGAAAATATGGTTAAATGGTATGAACATTTTCCAAAAGAACTAACAGCTTTAGTAGTTGGACAAGTTGAATCAATTGGAATGTGAGCTAGGAGGAGCCCGGAGAAACTATTGCATTTTATCAACTGTGATTTAGAGCATTTGGATATTTCTGAGAGAACTTTTATATAAGTTAAATGGTGAGATAAGATTCATCTAGCATACCTTCAAATAATTGAGACCCGTGGTTCGTTCATCCAATTTGGAGTTCAAAAAAGAGGATGTAATCCGAAACAAAGCAAAATGATTGCTCAGGAAGATGCAAGCTACTCTTTTTTTTTTAGTAGAGGATGGAGAATGATTTGTTTCAGTTTCAGGATATGCTTCTATTTTTTTTCTTTCTTTTTCTTTCTTCTTCATCCAGGTGTAGAGGTGCCCAACTTCAACCAGCAACCTACAGAATCTAGAGTGAATGGTTTTTAAAATAGTGAAGTTAGTCATCATCACTCTTTTCTTTCTGCTGTGGGTTTTATGGAATTTATATCATATATGTGGTCTTGCATATTATCTTGCCAATTTTTCCTTATGATGTTCAATTATTTGCAGGTAATGCGTGAGCTGTGCGATTACAAAGGATCATGGGTATTGAAAAGCGGAGACCAGTGATCGAAGACATGATGATGATGGATACTCGGATGTGCATACAAATATGGAGACTAACACTTCCTTTTTAGGTGAGCATCAAATGTTGGCTTTATATTTTTTGAAACAACCTGCCTGCTATCTTGCTTGAATTTAATTTTCACTCCATTTAAATACTTGTGATTGCTTTTCACCTAACCATTGAAACATGATCTTTGTGATTGCTTTCTTTCATTCATGCTTTTCATTGTTTTAGAATAGGTTATCCCGATCCTCCTCGTTAGCTCATTGTTTGTTCGTCGACAACCTTGACTGGTTTTCGATCATTTTCAGCCTATTGTTCTTCTCTTGTCTATTTTTTCTCATTTACTATCAACACAGTTGGAATTTTTTTTTCCTTCAGATTTTATGACTTCTTTCTTGATTGTAATTTGAAATAAAAAAATGTTTTATTTGTCTCTTCTCATTTATTCTGTTAGGCGATTACTCATTTTTTGTCAGCCTAGGAGACCACCACTACCATTGCGAGATGGAACAGTTGAAGTTTATATTCTCATTTGGGCGCATCTTGCTTTCGTTTCTGGGTTCTCCTATTGTTCGGCAACCTACTATTCAAATTCAACTTGGGAAATTCTGTGACGCACGGAGCAAAGGTAATTGATGCCCAATTTTATATATTTCACTTCATTATCTGGATTTGAACTCTTCACACGTTGACCAAAAAAAAGAGGAGGAAATCTTTCAAGTTTAACTCGCTTGCCATTATACTAAGTACCCTTTGTATGGTTTGATGATTAAAAATCTAACCAAGTGTAAGGCAAATGATAGAAAATTAATTATTAAATTGAATATAAATAATTGTTCTGTATGTTACAAACTCTAGGAGCCTGAAAATTTTAATGATTAAACAACAACAAAATACGTTTCGACTTCAATCGGACAACAGTCCGGCTCAACATTTAATCGAAACAAATAATAAATACGAATAATAGAAAGAAAAAAAATGAAAAGATTAAAGATTTGTTTAATCCTTTCGACTAAAATTTACTCCGTCGCATGGTTTAAACAATAGAATAATTAAAAATTTGGTTAATCAAATTAATTATTCAATTTTCGTTAAATTTTCACGGAATGAATGCCGTTACGGTTAAACAATAATAAACAAAATTTAAGTATCTTTATCTTTCTTAACTATTCTGTACACGATCGCTTTATTTCAGGAAAGGTAAATAAGAGGGGGAAAAATCAATATTTGGAAAGAAATGAGGAAAGAGGAGGAAAAAATAAATTTTAATAAAAAAAGACCTAACATTTTAATTTTAAAAAAATAATTTTAAATATTATTTATTTTAATTTTATATTTATTTTAAAATATTAATTTTTAAATAATTTATTTAATTTAATTTTTTTTTCGTTCGTCACGATCTTTTCATTCAGTTTTTTCTTCATTGAAATCTATGTTTGTTATTAGTTAATTATAATTTTTTAAAATAAATTCATAGATTAATTAATTTTCAATTACAAATTTCAAATCACTATTATATATTACAATAATATAAATATTAATATCTTATGATAAATTTATAAATAATACCTTTGTCGAAATCCTTACATTAAACACGTAATTCATTTAAAATATAAATTAAATTAATAAATATAATCTATTAATTCATTTATAATAAAATAATAATTTTTTAATTAAAAATAACTAATTTATATTTATAAAATAAATATCAATATTATATAAAATAAAATAAACTAATTTAAAAAATAAAAATATTTTTATAATTTTATATATTTAATTGTCATTCTCTTTTTATTCATCTCAAATAGAATAATATATATTATTTTAATAAACTTTCTTTTACATCCAACTAAAAATATAAAAAAATATTATTCCCTACTATCTTCTCTTTTCTTTCCATTAATGAACTTTTTTTTTACCGTATCTAAACAAAGCATAAGTAAAAATCATTGATCAAAATTTTATATTAAAATTTTCTTTTTTAAAGATCTTTTAGATATATCAACTTTATTGCAACATTTGTATTTAAATATAAAATTAATTATCTTGATCATTGTTATTTTTTTAAACTAACATATCTAATCTGAATCAATTAATTTTAAAATGATCAATTAATCTCATAGATTCGACATATATAAATTTTCTATCAATTATGAAAAGAGCAATGATATACTACATGAATAATATAACATAAAATTTAACATGACATATTCAACTGCATGAAGTATGTCTTGTTGAGTTTCATGTTACATTTTTCATATAGTATATCATTTTTCTTATGAAAATAAATCCAAAAGTACTAATACTGAACAGCTAACAATCTAATTTTCAGATTTATCATCTGTGAGAAGAAAATATCTAATAACTGAGAATTAAACCATCAATGTTTAAGAAACTACATTAGAGCACGCCGCTGAACCATGATCGAAGGGCATTATCTTAGATCACTGTTGAATCGATGTGATGACGTTGATTTAAAGAAGCCACCGAGCCGTGACCGGAGGGCATTATCTCAGGTCATTGTTGAATCAATGTGATGATGTTAATTTAAGAAACTTATGATCTTTCTTTTTTTGGTTAACACTATTCATTAATCGATATTGTTGAGCATCCGCACTGCATCCTTATTACAATACCCTCCACCTCATTAAAAGCATGAGATTCACTACCACATACTCATTATAACAACATATCTCTTTTTCTCACATTTCTTTTAACATTAACATTCATTATTTATGAATCCTACCATCCACTCAATCATCTTAAAATTATATATATTAAATAAATATATTTTAAAAATATTTTAAAATATTAAAATTATTATTTTTAATAATAATCTTACTTTTAAAATAATAATTTTACTATTTTTAAAAATAATATTAAAAAATAAGTATGTCTTATGATAATTAATAAATAGTTAAAATTATAAAATTTAGAAAATAAAATTTATTTAAAATTAACTTGTAATTATAAAATTGAAATACAACAATAACTTAATATAAATCATACTATGATGAAATTAAAAATAACATATGAAATACTAATTCACGGATTATTATTGTATCACCCCCAAATATGCTCAATTAAGTCGGCGCGAAGTTGGTGATGAACTTAAGTATCATATAGCTTAGAATTTGTCCAAAAATAATTTTGAAATCCTCAATTTGAGCCATGGATAGGTTGTGTGGGTTCGTCACCTTTATCATTGTACCAATTTGTCACGTGAGCTCCCTCATCCTCAACAATCATGTTATGCAAAGTAATGCATGCTAACATGATTTGTTTTAACTTTTTCCTATACCAATAACGAGCTTGGACCTTTGACAATCACCCATCGAGATTGGAGCACCCCAAATGTCCGTTCGACATCTTTTTTTGTAAACTCTTGTCTTTCCTTAAAAAACTTCCTCTAGGGATCCTCCGGACAAGAAAAAACCTTAACAAAAATAGCCCACTCTGGATATATTCCATCTGTTAGATAATAATCCTTCGTATATGCAGTGTCGTTCACCATGAAATTAATCTCCGAAGTATTTCCTTGCAAAACATTGTTGAATATGGGAGATTCATATAAAACATTAATATTGTTACGTGAACCCTCAGCATTTGAACGCTTTCTTGTACCCTTAGCATTTGAAATCACTTTTTTAAAATTGACCACCTCAATTGATGATTCCCGATCGAAAAGTTGAGCCTTCAGGACAAAAATCTTCATAAATTGAACTGTGTTTCTTAAACTCGATCCATTATATCTTAATTATTAATTAAAGCCTTTCATTTGCTAGCATAATACACAAAAGTACCACTTTTTTATATATATTCCACTCTATTAATTATTCCATATCAATTACAATACGATGGAATACGGTTCCTCGAGCAATAAAGCCTATATATACACTGCCCTTTTATATAAAATTGTTATCGTAATAGTTTTTGTCATAGCTAGTGGTGCTATAGTGGCCCTCAAGCCGAAAAAAGCTTAGCCGTGGTGCACGATATGGTTGCACAAAACTACAAGAGCTATTCAAGTACATGTGCCACATTGTCTAGGTCAGTCATGGAAAGGCCTTTTTTAAGATCTCACAAGCGAACATGTTCATTTTTTTTCACTTCGATGACAATTTTCTACGCGAAGGACTCACCTATTTTGACCGAATTGTGAAGGCTTGGTTCGAGAAATCAACTCTTGGTAACTTTTTATATTATTTCATGTTGAGGTGCATCCAACCAAATGGTGTATGCTAAAGTATTACTTTGTCTTTTCCCATGTGTTTAAGTATATGATTAGGGATGAAAAAGGACAATTATATAGGGAAATCATGTCGTTCATTAATTTCGACTTAATTAGCTACTATATATCTAGCATGTCATTCTCATAACTCATTACGAATCAAACTCGATCTAAGCTTTCACAATCCATGATCATTGCCCTTTGACATTGCCTCGTGGCAAAGTCGGAATGGATATATATGCACTAGATGAGTTTTGTGAGTGAGACCGTCAGTAGCTATCCATATGCCCCCACACCCAAACCCTAACCCTAACCCTAATTGCATGTTTAATATTCTTCACGTGAACCCCCTGCAACTCTTATTTAAGTACATATGCACACTCACTCTCTCTTCAAAAGTAGTAAGTCCAAGTAGCTAGTCTCATGGCCATGGACTCCTCTAAGTCTCGAGGAGTGGTCGTCTTCATCGGCTCCATGCTCCTTTGCTCCTCCCTTCTCCTCCCCCTCGCCTCCGCCGAAAGTTCTTGCCCTCCCCTCTGCAAACCCAAATCGCCGAAGCCTCCTAGACACCCCCATAAGCCCCCCAAAACCAAACCCCCCGTCAACGGAAAACCGCCCCACATCCGCCCCCCTATCATCGGAAAACCCCCCATCACCGTCCCCCCGATCATCAGAAACCCCCCCATCACGGTCCCTCCGATCATCGGGAAACCACCCATCACCGCCCCTCCGGTGATAGGAAATCCACCCATCACGGTGCCTCCTGTGATTGGAAATCCACCCGTCACGGTGCCTCCTATCATCGGATACCCACCGATAACG
>JBBMKF010000001.1:3950124-3961383 GCA_037834155.1 Curcuma caesia | reverse complement strand
CCGCCCGGCTATACCTGCACCTTCTAGCCCGTACGCCACCCCTCCCTCAACGTACACCAACCCTAATACCACATCCATGCAATATTATTCATCCTCATTTCCTTTAAATAACTCTAGCTACTTCCTTGACGTTGCACGATCAGACCCATCCAGCTGCCTGGAATCGTCTGTTTTGAGCTTAATTAATGATCATAAAAGAAGTACTGCCTGTATTTTTCTCGTATTATATATTGTTGGCTAGCTAGCTTCAGTAGTATGAGTGTAATTGTGAGTCTAGAACTCTAGATGAATGTGTTATCGTCGTCTCATAGTGTGCATGGGAATAAATTAAGTGTTCAATATGTCAACAGTCAATTTCTTCTTATAATTTGTTGGCTTAGCTTGAAGAAATAAGTCAACAGATAAACTAAAACGGAAGAGCTAGCTAGCTAGATAAGTCGAAAATTAAATGGATCCTTCAGTTATCTTTTATTTTTCTTTGTTAAGAAAAGAAAAGGAATTAATTAAGAACATAGCGACATTTGACTCATTTGTTTAAAATAGAGCGAAAAAAATTAAGTAACAGTAGTTTTGAGATAATTTCCTAATCTTAAAATACTTTAGTTAATTATTATAAGTAGGTGTGACCTTTTAATTGAGGTTTTATATAATTGTTTGATTATATTGTATATGGACACAATAGGATTTGCCGCGCTTTATTTATTAGAGCATTATTCATATTGATGTTAATGTCTAAGTGTTATAACATCTAAATTATATTTATTATAATTGAATTTAATGCGGCCGGATATATTTATTTATTTAATGTAAAATAAAAATAAAGACGAATAAGCGAATAATGGGATACACAAATAATAGGTGATTTTGATACAAGTATTATTACAAGGTTCCGCATAAAGAATAATGGAAAAACACTAGTTCTTACTCATTACACGCCGATCGAGGAAGAACAATCGAAATCCTTCACACATCTTAGAAGCAAAGAGACGATCAAAACTACATCGAAGGAGCCCTGAAAAACTTTGTAAAAATCGATGTCCGAAACCGCAATCTCTTCCATCTGCTCTTCGTCAGGTATGGATGCAGGCCCAAGATGTGCTGCGGCATGAAATCATGCCTCGTCAATATACCCACCACCGGCGCCCTCTGCATGCAAACTCACACCAAGTTACTTCATGAAATCCTGTTTTGCTCGATCGAACAAAAGCAAAATTGTGAGAGAACTATAAGTTTAAGTGTCTTACATTGGAGGACTTGGGAACGATCAGCAGGTGCCTCAGGCCGACTTCTCGAAAAAGAAGGAGAGCTTTCGCGAGCGACATTGTTTCAACCACTGTGTAAGGCGAAGTATTTATGAATGGATGCAAATCGATAAACATCTCCATCTCTTCAGCAGTCAGCTCTACATCCTCGATGCTATCTTGTTTTCCTGATCCACGCTTTGCGAAGTCATCGACTACAAATTTCTTCGAAGCATCGGAGCTAGCGAGCGAACATGTCGGCAGAAAATACTTCTTCCTCAACAGACTCAGAAGATGCGCGCGGAGGATCAGACCGAACAGCACCGGAGGAGAGGAAAATGGCGGCTCATCTATCACAGGGAATGCATGGTGGCCGGTCGTCTTCAGTATATGAACAATGTAGCCGACCTTCTCTACGCCGTTGAAGGTTCGTAGAGGACCTGCGACCACATCACTCACTGTGAGCTGCCTCATGTATGGTTCCACATGGTCTTCGAGATAAGGAAGACCCTTCAATTTCAGAATCAGATCGTAGATGTTGGGATTGAAAGAGTCAGCAACAGTTTTCGATATCAGAAGAACCAGCATGACCAAGGGAAGCAGCAAGAGATTGTTGGTTAACTCCAGTATGATGATGCATACAGACACTGTCATCCTCATTGTTCCTCCGAGAAAAGAGGCAGCACCAAGGACAGCAAAGAGACCATGATCGAGACTCGTGTTGGAGCCCATTAGCATTCCAATGACACGCCCGTAGGTCGCCCCGGTCAAGATAACAGGCACAAAGAGGCCGAAAGGTGCAGCTACACCATAACTGATGATGCCAAGAACATACGAGGTGATGAAGGATACCATGATCGACGACTTATGGAAACCATCATTTGATCCGTTACTGAAAAGTTTTCTGATTGTATCATCGTTGGTGTTGAAAAACAAGCTGGCCAGATCATTGTACTGGTTCGGAGGGCACTGAAACTTGTTAAAGCTGCTGGATCGGCCTATAGAGGGACAGTCATCCTTTAAACAAGGGGTACAAGGTGCCAGCCATGGTAACCCAAACAGACAACAAGATGTGAATACTGACACAGTAGCAGCAAGAAGCAATTTGTAGGCGCTTCCTTTCCTGGTAAAACACAAGGTTTCAAGATTAGAATGCCATCTTTTGAACAAAAAAATATATCAAATGCAAGATAATAGAACTGAGAAATAATGCATACTCATTGACTTGGCTGAATATATGAAGGACCTTCAGCATGAGAAAGTTGTATAGACTTCCTAATATTCCTCCAATTACTCCAAGGAGGATCACTGGAGGTAAGTCAGCTAGATGATAGGTAATATTATTATCTGCGGTTACGTCGTACATTATAAGCCCACCCTTTCCGAATAAACCGCATTTTCCTCTTTCGCAAACATCGACCAGAGCACGGACTGTGACCGCAACTACAGCAGTTGTGAAGAAAGCTCTCCAGAGTAGGGCACTTCTCCACCTGTAACATGAAATGAATATCTGAATTATAAGGAGATGGGAGTACAAAATTAGCATCTCAGATGAAAAACAGTATATTTCAGTCAAGGAACATAGATAAAACTTCTACTCTTACTAAAAATTTAACTGTTGAGAATGAAACCTTGTTAAATGATCTAAAAGGATAAAAATGTCTAATGTTTTAGTGAGTGGTTCTTCAATCTCTAAGAAACAAATGAAGTTAGGCATATAGCATCTGAGACTACCATGAACACAGTGACTCGAGCGCAAAGAGAACTCCACCAACCGGAGCACGAAAAGCAGCAGCAATGCCAGCAGCAGCACCACAAGTAACAAGGTCACGCCTATCTCTATCGTTTTTGAAGTAACGTAGCCATCTCCATGTCATGCCATACTTCTGCGACCCGCCCTGTCCAACTATAGCCCCAACGCATGCGCCAATGTGAACCATTGGGCCTGCCTTGCCCACATGGAGAGAGGATGACACAGCAGTGATCAATCCTACAATCTACAAATGCAAAATATTAATCGACATTCATGAATCATGAGAATGAAGATCATAGTTACTCAAAACGTTAAAAGATATTCCAACTTGAACCACTTGAACAGCATGGAAGTTAAATGAAGTCAACTAAAAGTAGGATACAGTTGAAGAGGGCAGATATAGACATTGATGAACACAAGAAGTAGAATTAGCTGACTAAGTTGTAAGAAATAGAGGATCCTTTAATGAGATGAGAAAATACTTCGAACCATCTTGCCATTCCCTCTAAATTCTATCTTTTCGATCACCATAAACTATAGATTGAAAGATCTTCCTTAAGATATCCCTGAAATGATATAGTAACAGAGCATGGATGGATCTAAAAGGAATAAGGACTATGAACCTATGGTTTCCTTGTATAATCCTTAGCTTTGATTATATTTTTCAACTTCAACTTGACCAAAATGTGAGAATTGCTATCTGAATTGGCAAGATCGATCTTAACATCTTCCATTCAAACAAAATGAGGAGAGAAATCAAATCTCCCCTGAGAATATTGTCAAAAGGTGGATCCAAATCTCACCTTCACAGCAAGGGTGCGCAGAGAGAAGATATCAGGAGCATCCACGCCATTCAAGTAAGCCTTAACCTCTGGTATCCCGGAACCGCCTGCTGCAGTAGAAACAAAAGCCGTAATCACCGTCGCAAACATCAAAAGGGCCAAATTGGAACCGGCAAACACTGCGAATGCAGTCCAATACCTTGAAATCGACACAACCAACGAATTAGCTAGAAAAGGAGGGTAGATTTAACGGAATGGATCAGATAAGGAAAGATCTCTACTGTGGCTTACTTATCGGCGAGCATCAAGTTGGAAACGGCGACAAACTTGAGGCCGGCGATGTTCTCCACAGCGAGGTTGTTGAAGAACCCAATCGCGCCAGCGACGCAGCCGATGAAGAGGCAGAAGGTCCACTTGAGGAATACATACCGCAGTATAGCCGACCGGCTTCGGCTCCTCCAGTCCTGGTTGAAGAGGTCGTTCTCGACCAATCTGAGGTGCCATCAAAAGCAAAGGTACCGTAAGATCCCATCTTTACAGGTCAAAAGATCAGATTAAGCAAAAAAACGTAAAGCAGACAGAATCATCACTCGTAATCGAGGCTCTCGATGGGGCAGAGGTTGGAGCCGACGATGGCGACTTGGGAGGTGTTGTTGGGTGCGTAGCGCCGGAGATTGAGGGAATGATGATCCAAAAGCCGCTCCTTTACGGTCCCAATCTCCTCCTCTTCTTCCACCTCCTCGTCCTCCGGCGAAGAACGAGGCAGCTCCTCTTCCGAAGCGCCGGCGGCGTTCGCCATGGGAGAGAGAAGCGAAGGTGGTGTGGACAGTGAGAGGGAAGGAGGAGAAGAAGAAATAAGCGGCTCGATAACGATGACGGTGGATGATCAGTCCATCGTAGCCGTCCATCTGGTGCCTCCAAAAGCCAAGCGAAAGGGAAGTAGAAGCCAAAGGCCATTTTTGATGGAGTCTTAATTATTTTTGAAAAAAATAAAAAATAAATTTTTTTTTACAGATGTTTTGAACTAATTTTAATTAATGTATTTATTTTTTTTAAATTCTTGTGGTTCACGATTTTGGCATTTGAGTTTGAAATTAATTGTTGAATGATTGTTGTTTTGACTTTTAATTAAATATGTCATTTGTCTTTTATTAATAATAATAATTTTAATTTAGATTTTTTTTTCAAAAATACACTCTAAATTTTCATGAATACCTCATTTATTTATTTTTACTTTATTAAAAATTTAAAATTATTACCATTTTAATGTCAAATTTTAAGTTGTTATTTTGTGTAATGGAAAGGCTACATGGAAAATATATAGTCTTATTTTATGTAGTTCAACAAATTTTAATGGTTGATTTGAAAAATAGATTATTTGGATAATTTTAAAAATTAAACAATGACTTATTTTTTGAATTTTAAAACTTTAAGAGACACATTGAGAAATATTTTTATATTTTATTTAAGTCAAACTATTATTATATTGATTAATAACAAATGAGTCATTTTATTATTTTGGATATTATAAATAATTTAAGATTATAAAAATGTATAAATTCTTATATTATATATTTAAATAAAAATAAAAAATGTATAATTAAGTTTTAATATGAATTTTATTCATAAAATCAAACTCACTTAAATAAATATAAATGAATTCTTATCTATTTGAATATTCGATTGGAGTAAACTCCTAATTTAAAGTGAATTAATAACAAAAAGAAAAATGTAGGTTGAGATTTATTAAAGGGCAAAAAATTTAATTTTTAATTCATTAAAATTAAATGATTTTTTAAATTTAGGTTGGTCGAACTATTCAGGTTCAAATTTAAATTTAAAAATTTCAAATTAACTTCACGTTCAATTTAATTTTTTCTGTAATACTTTATTTCGATCCCATCTGAATTCATTCGACTCATCCTAATGAAATAAGTCCCTTTGAGTGGAAGGGCATGTTTGCAATAATCTAAAATTGAATGTTGATGTTGTAATTAATGATCCACACTGAAAAATATCGTGCATGACGTGATTATGATCTGCCCGACGTGAGTCGGATCGATATGCTTCATTTTAAAAATATTTTTAAAAAAATTATATTACATCATTATTAATAAATTTCAATATTACTTTCAAGCCACGTGTCGATTTTACGACCATCCAACGATGAAATAAGTAAATAGATGGATAAGAAAGGAGGCCACATGGATGAATTCGCTACGTGTCGCTCTTTTCATTATCCATATATTTTATTTTTTATTTTATTATTATTTCGTAGTCGTTGGGAGAGAAGTTATCAACGTGGTGGAAAATGATTGGTCCACGAGTACAATAATTTGGGTTGGACAGGTCATTTCCAGCCTTCTCATTTGGCATTTATCTAAAAAATTATTTAATAATTAATTACTATTTGAATTATTTTAATTCAAAGGAGAGGTTAATGATTCAAAGTGTCCAACAAAGCCGAGGACATGGGCATGGGCAGATCTTAAAAAAAAGGATAAATTTTAGTTAACTTAATTGATTATTTTTGAGGTGATCGATTCGATCCTATAGAAATTTCTCATCGGCTACCAGGATAAATCGAGAAGTGCACGCAACGGCCACTTCAGACGTCTAGTATCCTTTGATTGTGTTCTCCATTTAGAGGAAAATTTTTACAAATACGTTGTAGCTGAAGATCGAACCGTAGAAACCTGGATGACAATTTGAATATCCTACCGCGGCACCATTGTCCCGGGGACAGGCATGGACAGATCTAGAAGGGTATAGATGTGGATTATAAGTTGTAAAGTATGTTTTAAATTTTTTTAAAGAAATATAAATCTTATTAAAATTCAATACCTTTTAAAATTTTAGATGTAGCTCGATTGGCTCGACAATGGCATGAGTAGTCATAGCCATGTGTGAATAAAAAGGAACATAGTCGAAGAAGTTGGTGAGTTAGACTTGAGAGGCAAAAGAGAAGACGAAGCATGATAAGTTAGACTTGAGAGGAAAAAGAGAAGAGGAAGAAGAAGAGAGAAGCGTTTCATGTGACATTGTTATCATCATTCTTGTTACTTTCTTATAGCCTTGTTGAATGCCCTCATTGTTGCTCACTTGGCTGCCATTTATCGGTATGTTACTCATTATCCACCCACTCGACATCTCCACCCAAGCACGCAAAAGAGTTTTCTCCTTCCATGGCTACATCCACCTAACTTTGGGTTGACTCGAACACACACTTAGTCACAAAGGAGGGCTCAACATCGTCTCCATCAGAGCAAATAAAGGAGGTTTGATCGCAAATAGAGCTCGATATCATCTCCATTGGGGCAAAGAGCAAGCTCCTCCTTCCGGACTACATTGCCTTATTTGCCTAATTTTCGGAGGACCAAAAGATGGGCTTGATCACCCCATCTCTATTAGGGTAAATAGGTGTTTATGGGGCATAGTGACAAAGGATTGCTTTAGTCCTTGTGATTGATTCACCAAGCTCATACAGACCTACACAAGCAATGGCAAGAACCTCATTTGCAAGTTCTAAAAGGTATCATGTATAAGAGTAAGTTACCTCTAGGTTTCCTTTACAAGAAACATATGAATTAAACCAGTGAAAGACATATTCCAATTTTTATGCCACACAAGAATGCCTACACTATTAAAGCTACCTGATCTTGCCATGTAATCTTTCTTTTCCCCGCCTGGTTTGACGATCCATGGCCAACATCTCGACAAATCGAGAGCTTGATATCACTAGCTTCGAGATCACCTTCCATTGAACTCTTGCTGAATTTAGTATCTGCCTTTGAAGGCTTTGCATCAAACTGATACTTGTCCATGTCTTCACCAATCTGCCATTAGAACGTTCGGCTTAGGTACAACAACATCAATTTCGAAAATAGGAACCATCATGAGGTTGCTATAGTTACCGGCAAAGAGACCTGGTTCAAGTCTATGATTGCTGAAGTGCTCGGAGAAGCATCATCTCTTAATTTTGAACTTTGATCTTTAGCAGGGAGCTGATAAGAAGCATTTGCATGTGAAGGTTGAGCGACAAAGAACCGACTCTTTGGTTTCGTTTTCAGTTTAAACTGCACTGTTCCAGATCGATTCTGCAATAGAGTTTTGTATCGTTTTCGCAAGAATCTACAGCATTGCAGATAAGACAAGAGTTACTGAAAGGGTAGACCTTCTTGGAACTATGGGTGTTTGAGCTCTTAAACCATTCCAACATACAAAACATAAAGAACACATAATTTATCTTGCTGTAAATAATCAGTAGAAAGAGGTGCTAACTTGACTTCAGCATGAAGTTTGAGTTTCTTCTGCTTCGCTATGTGCAGGTTCTTTCTCTTCGCGTCAGTTTCCTGTAAGAAATTTCTGTGAGATTTAATGCCGGAAATAAAACCCCATGTGGGAATAGGAGTACGTGTGGAAGAGTTGCAAGATCAATAGTGTTCCAGCATATTCTAAACCAATTAGTACCTCTAATATCATAAATTTCTCTGAGGTTTCAAGTCAGAAACCAGATGCTATGCCAGAATCAAGTATCTATAGAAGAATCACAAGATTAAGTCTTCCAGCTTATTCAAAATCAATTCCTGATGGGAAAGGAATCCCACTTTGCATAAGAACTTATTTGGTACAGAATTGAAATTTCATTTCTATGTTAGGATCCTAAAGTATGAACATATTTGGTATGTTATCATAGAGTACCTTAATATCATAAATTTCAGTGAGAATTCATATCAGAAACAAGACACTAATACCAAGTAAGTGTAGAAGAGTTACAAGCTTAATGATGCTCCAGCTTATTCAAAACCAATTCCTGAAAAACAAAAAGAATTCCAACTTTTCTAAAGAACTTCAATTCTTATGCCCTGATGGAATTTCATTTCTGATTTCTATGGTTAGGATCATAGAGTATGAATGTATTCAGTAATTTTTTTAAAGTGCCTTTATATCACAAATTTCTAAGAGATCTCATATGAGAAACAAGATGCTATGCCAGAATCAAGTACACCTAGACAAGTCTCAAACATAATGGTGTTCTAACTTATTCAAAGCCTATTCCTGAAGGAAAAGAATTCCAAGTTATAGTAAGATCTCTAACTTCAATTCTCATCTTGCAATAAATGAAAAGTACATTTTCATGGTTAGGATCTTAGAGTATGAACATATATAGTATTGTATTATACACAAAACTAGAATCTAATTATGCATAATTAGAAATAGAATACAAATTTCCATAATTTGTGGCTTCAAACATGTTCAAGAAGCATTATAGAATGTCAAAGTTGTGATTTTTGAGATGCCTAAACTAGTAGAAGCATTCTCCATACACAAAATGGAAAAATGGTTGATAGATCTTGAATAATCTCAAACACATATCTGAAAAAGCAAATTCTAGAGATAAGAGTATCAAGAATTATGTGAAGAAACTCATCATAAACTTTGTCTAAAAAACAGATCAACAGATTCAATAGAGCAAAGAAAGTAATATATGGTAGAAAGTTTTGGCTTCGGATCACCAGCAATCTAAAAAATTTCCGCCAGACAATGAAGAATCCTAGATCTCTGACAAAAGAAAAGAGAAAGAAAAACTCTTGCCAAATCTCAGATTCGGAGCCCAGGCAGCAAAATTTCCAGGAAAAATCGGAAGATGAAAAAGAGGGGAAATTCAAAGATCTCACCTTTACCAGATCCTCATAATCCTGCAAGAGACTCTGGTGCCTGAACCGCGCCTTGGCCGCCGGAGAAGACTGCACGGCCAACTTCTCGCCCTTCTTCATCGCCGTCCTCACCTTCGGAGGCAGAAGAGCAGGGAAACCGTAGAAGGCGTCCCTCACCAGACGCGAAAACCTTCCGCCTTAGGGCTCGATGACGAAACCGAGGTGCGGATCTGATACGCAAAAATTGAGGAAAGGTCGAGGGGGGTTTCCCCGCTGGCTGAAGACTTTTCTGGTCCGCAGAGGGGCAAATCTGGCAACATCTGCCTCTGCGGAGAAGTATTGGATCTGAGAAAGAGAGAGGTGAAGCCGAAGCTGGGTTGGGTGATCCATATGCCATGAGGGCACCTGCCTTCTTTGTCTTCCCTTCTTCCTTCCTATTTCTCACCTCACTTCACCTCTTGGCTTTTGGTTTGGTTTTCCTCCACTTGATCACGCATCCACCTTCCTGGTCCTTGCCTTTGGATCTTTCCTTCTTCCTGGTCCTTGCCTTTGGATCTTTCCTTCTTGGAGGGTGGAGATGCTTTTTGATGGTCTTCTCTGGAAATGGTTGACAGCGAGGGGAGAGGAGGGGACGGAAGGGGAGAAGAAGAAGGGGCCGTGCTGTGATGTTTGTTGTAGGTGTCTGCTGCTTGACCTGCTGCTGTCTGATTCTGCCATGGCTGGTCGCCATGAAATGAAATCACACGGTGGAGATGATGGAAGATAACAGGAATTCATTACTAGGGAAATTTTTATTTTGACTTTTGTGGACCTTTTTAAAAAAATGCTTCCTGTAATTTTAACTTCACGTTTCTAAAATTATAAGAGTACGAAATTATTTAAAAATAAGAATAAATCTCAGTTAGTCTCATGGACTCAATCCTTGGGGTGGCTGGTCCGATTCCATAAAAGTTTTTCATCGACTACTAGGGTAAATCGGAAAGCGCATACGACGATCAATCCAGATGTCCAGCATCCTTTGATTGCGTTCTCCATTTGGAGGGAAATTCGTGGCCCTAGGTCACAATCCGGCTGTCATACCGTTGCACCATTGCCCTGAGGACAAGAGTACAAAATTATAGAACGAAAAAAAGTAAGATTTTAATCTCCTGATCAACTACCATTTTTAAATTTAACATTTTTGATCATAGAGCCAATCGTATAGAGCCGCTAGGATAACGGATTCGACTCTTATCTACTTGAGCAAGTCTATTCCGTTGTAACTAACTCAATTATGCCTCGAGAGCTCAAATAAATTCTCTATTTCAATAATATATCTATATATAAAAAAAGTTAGAATCCACCATCCTAACAGCCACACACAATCGACCTTACGTAAAATCCTATATAATCACTACAATAAGTGGAATATTAGTTAGGATTGAATATTCAAACTGAATTAATCAAAATTGAACCAATTAAATTTTTTTAAACTAATCAAATTAATCAAATTTTTTAATAAAATAAAACAAATATAATCAATAAAATATCAATTAATTCAATCGAAACTTAAATTAATCAAAATTTTCAAATAATATAAAAAAATTTACAGATTCACTTATATCAATTAATTTTTTATTTTAAAATTTTTAATTTAATTGAATAAAAAATTTTAAAATAAAAATCAAATCAAATTAATTGATATAACTTATTTTTTAAAAAAAATTAAAACCGAATTAAAATTTTAAATTCAATCCTGTTCCATCTATTTAATCCAACATAGAGTGTCATTCTACTGTACAATTCAGCTTGCAACCATGAAATACTAGATGAGTAATGATAGGGAG
>JBBMKF010000001.1:3913065-3926980 GCA_037834155.1 Curcuma caesia | reverse complement strand
TTGAGGCTTGTTTCACAAAACACTTGTTGTTGTTTCCTGAGAGTCGGGGATGGGGGCGGGGATGGGGATTTAATCCCCGCGGGTTCGGGGATGGGGATTCCCCGAACCCACGGGTTCGGGGATGGGGTCGGGGATGGGGGCGGGGATGTAATTCGGGGGCGGGGATGGGAATGACAAAACCGCCCCCGCCCCGCCCCATTGCCACCCTTATCAGTGTGTGGGATGACTCTTTGCATCGAAACTTAATAATTTATGGGGGTTATTTCATATAAAGAAGCTAAGTTCCCTCTTCCCTCTCATCTCATTGTGCTGGACCTAGATGCCATCTTGAGAGTAAGAAGAGGAAGATCAAGAGGGATGGGTTTTTCTATATTTTGGCATAGTAGGCCTCCTAGTGGGAGGCCCATATGGCAGGCTATTAGCTTAGTGATAGAGCGTCCATTTGATAATTACATCCTTGTGCCTGAGTTGTGAAGGCTCTCAACCACATGGATGGTTCAATGTGCTTATTAGCGCCAAACCTCGATATGTGAATCGTCCAAGGCACATTAGCATGATGTATTCCTCCTGTTCAAATCAGAGTTTGAAACCAAATGGGATACGTTGTCTAAAGTTATGCACTCATAGTTAATTTCATGGCTAAGACACTTTTAGTATGTCCTAATCCAGGCTTAAAGGGAATTATGGTGATGCGCCTAGGTCCTTGCAATTGCCAAAATTATCATTGTTATGGTGATAATGATGTACTTGGATTCCTATATTTTGGTCTATAATTGATAGCAATTATCTTTTTTATTGTTATTTTAATACAAATTTGCTAATGACCATTGTTAAAGTATCTTTATCATAATGATCATATTGATGTTTAATCTTGACCGTTAAGAATGAGAGATAAAAAATATGATACTATCCTAAAGATAATCTGACTTGACCAAACCCACTATTGATAATACCATGGAAGTTTAATCAACTGAATCTCTATTCTATGAATAGATTTCTTTGAGCATGTATTTAGAAAGACTTCCACTAACCTTAATGCTAAACCTTTTGTGCATAAGATAAAAGCTATTGTATATCTATTAAGTTTAAGGCTAACACCTAATAAACAGACTAACCAACAGAAAAATGTGATGTTTGAGCAGTCTGAGGGGTTTCATCAAGAAAATGGTCTAAACTCTACATCTGACCTAAATTCATTTTCCCATATTTGATGGTGTGTTCTGAGGATAACTCCTTTAAAAATGGAAAAGAGTTGGAAGTTTCTTTTATTTCCCAAATAAATTTTGTTCACACTTAGAATATTCAATCTAATTTTGGGATACCTAGATCCCATAGTCCTCAGAGGCTCAAGCTAATAAATATATTCATAATGATCATATCAATAAAATAGAAGTTCCTAAATAGTAACCTAAGGAATGACATAAAATGGAAGGGTTTTAAGAACACATACTATCAATAGCAGATGGCCAATAAAATAGAAGGGCCCTAATTGTTAGTATATCTGTAGTAGTTAGGGAAGAGTTTAAGAAGACATACAAACCAAGGTCCGTAGCTAGATATAGGGGAACAGTAAAATTCTATTGTAGTTAAATTTGTGGCTCTTAATATTGATTTTCCTGCCAATTAAGTGCATATATGGAGCTACTTTTCCAAAGCAATACCAATAGCTTGCCTATTAAGAAATGAAAAATATATATTCCTTAATTTGATTGCCTGCTGTTCTTTAAGGTTTATAGTTTTGTAAAAAGAAGGAAGATGTAATTTTAGAATACCAAAGTAAAAGAAACTTGTTTCCAGAAAGGAAGGAAATAACCTAATTGTGTGAATCACTATTCCAGAACATCTTAAAGTCCAGCACTTCAATGTAAAAATATGTTTGATATTATCTATAATTTGTTGAGAAATGGAAAATAATTGTTAATTGTTTTGCGTTTAAAAATTGCTAATCATTCTTTGCTTCTCTGGGACAGTTAAAGATCACAATGAAAATCCTATACAATCAAAGTTTGCCTTGAAATTTCTAGAGAAGTTAGAAGGGAAGGTAAATGTCTGACCTTTTCAATACTATGATTTTATAACATTGCTGGCATAGGCATTTCAATATTCTATCAGGCAGATGCTGCATTTGATGAGGAGTTGAAAGTTATCAATCAAGGCAAGGGCATTGGTTCTAGCAAGAATGCACTACAGAAGAATGGGAAAGGGCATCACTTTGTAATCACTTCACAGAAAACTAAACATTCTTCCAAACAAACACCTTTCAAACATGTTGGCAGATTTGTTAAGTTGAGCTCCTTGAGTGCTGACCATGAGGATCCGTGTTCTTCTAGTCATCTGAAAGAGAATTATTTCAATTACAAACGGTATCTTGCGGCTTTTTCTTCGAGTTTAAATTATTATTTTTTGTGAATTTTGTTATTTAAAATTTCTGTCCTGAAAATATATTCATCAAGTTTTTCCTTGTTAATACCTTCATAAATTCTATCTTTAGACTCCCTTGTCATAATTATTAGTTTCTATTTTTCTGTATCTTTATTGATCGTCATTGAGATGAGTTGTTGGTTGTCCTTTAGGCATAGAAATATAAAGTCAATAGTGAGCATGTAATAAAAATATTTTTAATTAATATACACATATTTTTAAAAAAATTACCAAAACCGTAACGACATGACAATATTGAAACTATGTCGTTCTAGTTAGAGATTGAAACTCCAAGCGGACTTGAAATTTTAAACCTTGAGACAAAAATATGACACACAATTAGACTGTTTCTTACTTTTTTTCTCACATTTGAATTATGCTTTTTGAACTAATGATAGGTACATCCACATTTCACTGTGTGATAGAGTGGTTGTGCTATTGCTATCTTTAATGTACTTGATGCATAAAGAGAAACCATTTGACTTATCTCTTTGAAGCAAACATAACATACATCCTCAAGTACAAAGAAAAGTAGGTTTGTGGCTAATCTCTTTGAAGCAAACATATTAGACATTCCCTTGGCTATGGTTTTAAAAATTCTTGTCTCAACTTTGAGCCGCATAAGCGACCACATAGGCGGATTTTGAAGGGGTGCCCATAGCAACCACATATTCTCAACCAAATTGACTTAACTTCCTCAGCTGCTTTATTTGGTAGTTTGCGATTTGTAAGTGTTAACTTAATCATTTGTTTTGCAAGAAATATTTATCGATTGCATATGCCTCGGCATACCACATATCACTTGAAACACTTGACTTGACTTGTTATGTTTTTAATTGTTTATAATGAATTTTTGTCAAGTAATAATGGAAATATACAATAATACTTATTTAATTTTTAGTATATAAGATATCATTTAGTTTTTATGACAAATGCATTTATGTTTTAATTATGAATATATATTAGTTTTTTTCCCAATAAATTTAATAAATTCAGATTCTTTCAAGGTACTTAGCTAAAAAAATTTAAATCATCAAATAAATATCATAATTTAATAATCTTAAATTAATTGAATCATTCAACAACCCCTTTGTATTGGTTTAAATACAAGACAAGTTACCCTGGTGGTCGGTGGGAAACTTCCATGGGACCGGGCCGGCCACCCCCAGGGATTTATCATAAATACGAGACAAGTTTTTTGTGAATCAATTTGGGTGGAAATGCCAAAACATAATTTTTTTTATTGAAAACATAAAAGTATGGTAATGTATTGATGCATAAACACTATGCATCTAAATAGAAAGCATGTGTATTTGTTGATCCATTTTAGGAGATGTGTGTCACAATTATAGAGAATATATTATATTAATTAGAGTAAATTAAATAAGATTTAATGAAATTGTAAATTGAAATGATTCACATATGGAAATTTATTTATAAATTTTTTATATTCTTGTATTAAAATTGTATAGCATAATAGGTTTGTTAAAAATAAGAAAAATAAAATTGAATGGGTATGGATCGGCTCACATGTTGGGCCATATTTGATTCATCCTTTGCTATATATTTAAACAACTAACCATCATCATGAAGCTGTGATTATCCCAACTATTTGGGGTCATCTATTATTTTTGACAAATATATTCTAAAAATTATCTCAAATTTGTTTTCTTATGGATTGAACCAGAAATAGCAATCCTGATGCATCACCCTCATGGTTTCTGGCATGTTAGGCTCCATGCTTACACATAGGTGGTAGCTTCAGTTATTCTTCATTATCTAAGAACTGCCTTAGGGTTCTTTAGTGAATCTATAAATTGATCAGTCTACTAGCATCTAATAAGTTGCTTTCCAATCTAATCAAGTCTGTTACAATTACTTTGATATGCTGGTATCTTCTGTTCTATGCTTGTTTCATATTGTGTAAAAAGCTTGAATGATGAAAGGTGACATTACAATCTAGTTTTATAACTTCAGGCTTGATGTGGCATAAAGTTTACTAAATGACATGCTTAATCATTTATTTCATAAATCATTGACTAGTGAATCTAGTGATTCTTCATAACTGTTTTTTTAATATTTTAATTTTGTGTAATTCATTCTAGAAGGAGGATGAGTGCTCCAAGCATTAAGGGTAGGAATTCAGTGGCAATGAGATTACAAAAGGTTGGTATGCTTGTTTATATGTACCCTATTCTTTATGCAAATCATAGTATCTTCAAGTTCAAGCTTTGCTTACCTTCTTGACGAAAGCTTCACATTCCTGGTTTATGTGAAGGTTGTTCTTACTGTGAGTTTGACAAATCTATTACCACAGAATAAAAGAGACCAACTAGTTCAGGTTAAGTTGTTGAGTGAAAAAACTTTGGATGAAGCAGAGGAACTGCTGATATATCAGACAAAATAAGAAGAGGGCTAGATTGCTAGAGGGAAAAGGAGAATTGCTGCAGCTGTTGGAAGAGAAATGTGGGATTAATTACCTAAAACCAATGCTTAACTGATAGTTAGATACAAATAAGACAAGTCTATAGCCTAAAGATAGTACATGACAAATGTTGATTGGCTTAAGTTCATAGCCTTTTCTATGTGACTTATTTGTTGTTACAAGATATACTACACTGGGACTAAAGAAATGTGCATTGGAGGTTCTCTCTTAATTTTTTCAGTTATTGAAATTTCAAATATAATTATATACCTTAAGTTCTTCATTTCTCATAATGGAAGCAGGTTAGCGAAGTTGTTCTATTGGATGAAGAAGAAACTCATCCTGTACAGCCAGCAGAAGATAACTCTGATAATTGGTGATACAATTCAACTGCTTTCCTCTGTATTGGTTAGCTGCTACTTTGCCAAACTGCCTTGCTAATGAGCATTTTCATTTTTTCTAGGAGGGCGGTGAGTGTTTATTACCCTTCAAGGTCAGTCTTCTCAATTAGTTGTACAGACAAACTACGTGCCTTAATATCATCTCCAGTGCCTCACAACTAAAGTGTCTACTTGAAACAGGGATGATCCTGAATCGGTTGAGCTTTCTTACACAGATATAGCGTGTCTAGAGCCTAAATCATACTTGACATCTTCCATAATGAATTTTTACATTCGGTAAGTACTATTAGATTTACAGAAATTTTTCTTAGAAAATCAACTTATATAAGGATTTTCTGTATGCCTGAGTTTTGTTTAAGCTATCTAACATTTGCTATCTCTAGGGTGTATTTGATAAGATGAATACAATGGAAACAGTTAATTCCTTATATGATTCCATCTTAACTTTTAGATTGATAATTCAAGATGGAATTGTCTATTTCAAAGAATGAAGAATGACCATTTTTGTTATATTATTTAAAATGTTCTTTTAAATTAAGATCCAATCTATAAAACTGGCTAATTTGATGATTTTTTATGTAAAATACCCATTTTCCCTCACCTGTAAGACCATGGAAAGCCTTATTTGCCTAATCCCTTTCTCTGTTTCATCTCTCCCTGATTATCATTTCTGCGATTGTTACCACTGTTACAGACTTTGTCTCTTTCCTTCTATATCTGCACTCACGTTGCTTTCCTTCTCCTTCGTTTGAATGTGCATTATTTTCCTCCTTGTCATCGCCTCTATAAATTACTCACTCTACCTCAATCTGGTAGAATCTAACTTCTGATGCTTCTCTACTTAACCAATAAGCGATAACATCATTGTCAAATGATGTATGACTGAATGGGATCATTCCCACACTGCCTTCTGTTGTAGACCTAGCAACAACGTCAAAGGTTGCTGCATGTGACAGTCTTCATTGTCTTGTGAGTGTGCGACACACGAGATCACAAGACACTATTTCTGTCTCCCTCATGCCCCCCTCTCACTGTGTGGTTATTGTAAACAAGTGTTGTTGAAAATTGTTTAACATCAGTTGGTAGCTGTTTTGCTGAAGCCTACTAAGAGAGGTAGTCATGTATAGTAAATCTCACTACAATGGGAAACTCAGCAGGTTCTGGCAAAACAACCTGATCAACTGATTTTGGATAATTTTCGACACCACTTGGTTACAACAACCACGCCGATAAGGGGTTCGTGAGGGAGAGAGAAAAAATTGTCTTGTCATTACGCATGTTGCACGCTTGACACTATCACATGCAACAACCTTTGGCATTATCGCTATTTTTAGGACAACAAATAGAGAGAAGGAGGTGTGGTAGTGGTCCTATTTGGCAATAGATCATTTAACGATGATATTGACAGTTGAGTAAGAAGACACATTAGACTCTTCGCAAGACGAAAAGGACTCACACGGCTCACTGGAAAGAATTCCATTCTGGCAGTTGAACAGGAGAAAAATACATTTTACAATAAATTCATTTTGATCCGCATCTTCTCTTTATATAACATGAAACAATAAGTAGGCGTCGGATAGTCGATCGGATAGTCGTAAATTGCTAAGCAATTTAACTTCTCTGTGTAACAATTTATACTCCTTCCATTCACAACTCAGTTGTGAAAGAAAGAGAGCGAGGCTTTTGCTTTGAACAGATTCAATGGGCAAAGGCAATGCAAAGGCAACGGGAATAGAATTTCTCCCCAAGCATTGAAAGTTAGGTCCTATAGGATTGAGGTAGAGTAAGTAGTCTACAAAGACAATGACAAGGAGGAAAACAATGTGAACGAAGGAGAAGGAATGTGATGTGAGTGCGAATAGAGGAGGAAAACAATGGTACTGGGTTGCAACAAAGCTGTGATTAGGGGTACGTGAGGCAAGGCTTGGCTGCGACAATGCTTTAAATGCAAGGTGGGTAGTGTCAACAACTTTGCCCAAAAGTCTAGGGGCTGCAGTTGTCCATGCAAGCTAGGGCTGATCATCAATGTTGAGTGCGCACAACATTGGGTGGTGGCATTTGGGTTTGCACACATGTGAAACAATGACTCTAGAGCATGTGATGTCAGGTACAATGCTAGAATGCAAGTACCAACAGTGTTCATTCTTATGAGAGGGGGTGGAAGAGGTCAGCGACAGTGTTAGCTTTTGCCCTTGGTCTCAAGTAGTGGTAGAGCAAGAGATAGATCGTGAAAGATTGAGCGATAGAGAGAGATTTGCTGGCAACTATGGCTTGGTTCAGGTCGGTGATGTGCGCTCATGGTGACATCAACAGTGATAACTTGGGTTGGAATTGTAAACATGTACGCATAGTGAAGGAGCGACCGGGTGGCAGCGACACACAAAGAGGAAGAGAGAAGGTTCAATATAAGAGGGAAAAAACATGTGGAGAGAGAGGGAGTAGGTATAAATAATCTTAATTTCCGAAAACTTCACTAACCCAACCAAACATAGCTGAACTAGGCAGTCTCAAATATAAACTTGGTTCATCTTAAAATTGGCCAAAAGGAGTCCCTGGTTTGAGCCAACATGACTTTAATAACCAAGTTTAGTCGATAGACTCCAACTAAACCTAAATCAACTTCCACCTGAGCCTAAACCAACTTCAATTTGACCTGTAAAACTCAAAATAGTGGTTCAGTTCAACTTAATTCGTAATATGAAAATTTTCAAAAATAACTTAAAATGCAAAAATCTGAATACCATAAAATATGGGATCTAAAATGTAATGTTTGTCAACCTCTCTCCATTCTCTTTAAAAGCCTTAAACCACAAAGATGTCAAACTGATTGTGCTGCAAATGAAAGACAGTATTACCTTAACTTTGTTTGTTGTCAACTTTGTTTACTTTGCTTTGTAGCTCAATGATATGACCTATTCATTTTTCTCAAATATCGGCCTGAATAAATAATTTAGAATTCTGATTGTACATATAATTTCGAAGGGGTTAGTATTTGAAACTTTTAATGTGAGATTAGGTTCAAATTCATAGTCATTTTTCTTCAAACTTAATATCATGCAAGAAATACATGAAAGTCTGGTTTGCTCTGCATATCTTCCATCATTTTAGTGGGAAAATGACTGCTAAATTTTTGATACATACCTATGTGTGATTCACCTTCATATTTGTATATATGACTAGTTCTTTGTGCTTCAGGTATCTGCAGATGTCCCTATCCTTGGTTGATAGACCAAAAGGATACTATCATTTTTTCAATACATACTTTTACAAGAAACTCGAGGAAGCTATTGCGCCCAAGGTGGCATTTCTTTAACATGTCATGGTTATTGATTTATATTCTTTGGTTAATATTGCTAACATTTAATACAGATAGAAGTATTCCTTTTCAGTGTACATTTTAAAGTAAAAATCCTTTGATTTGGAAGTTACTTTTAGGCAGGATGAATGTCTTTTTAATCACATTGCAATGCCAGTCAGTAGGCTAATTTTTATGTTTGAAAAATGACAATGAGTGATTTTACCTATCTTGAATACTTGTATGTCATATATTGCTAAAATGTTCAGACTATATTTCTTGACATTTCTCTCTTTACCTCAGCCATCTACTTTGGCTGCTGTTTTAATGCTTACCAGTGGGTGTGGCTGGAAGTTGTGGGTTTGTTGGCCTTTTTTTACACATTATTTATTCTTCTCTAATATTTATGCTTTTTTTTCTTTTGATTTTCTTGTCGAATGATGAGTATTCAAATCTGTACTTGTGTGTCTGTATTGGAAATGTAAAACTATCTGTTCTGCATTATGTTTAGCTTTGTTGGTTGGTATAGATTGCTGGGCTGCATATTTTCATTATATTTGTGCTGCACCTTATTGACACAGTTGCACGCCACCAAAACCAGAGACTGCTTTTATTATGATATATTTCTGGTATTTAAGCCTATCCTTTAATGAGATTTCTGGTATTCTATTTTCTTCTCTTTCCACCCATGTAAACACAACATTGTTGCTCAGGAATGACTAGATGCATAGCATTGCCTGCATATTAGATAAATTTGAAACCAATACGTTAATTTCACCTGTTTTACTCTACATATGATGGATTGATCTTATATACCCATTTCTCATTCACTTTTGTCAAAAAGATAACTAGAATTCTTTACTTGGTAGGCTAGCAAGGAAAGCTTTGAGAAACTGAGGAGATGGTGGAAAGGTGTTAACATATTTCAAAAGTCTTACATCTTCATTCCTGTTCACCGAGAGTGAGTACTTCTGCACTTTTGCTACCAATAATGTGAATGGATCTAGTTGTCTTTTTTCTTTCATGTGTTTCAATATTTTCCCATTCTGACAATGATTAAATGAGATTGATGATCTTAGTTAAAGCCTTAAAGATATTAAGTATTAACATGAATTTGAAATGTTTTCCATATCGTTCTCTGCATGTAGTTGAGAGACTACAAAACTCTTTTTTGCTAGTCTCTGATGCATCTGCTTATCCAGATTCACCATATGACTGAATCATTTTATGGGAATCTCTTCCAAGTTTCTTTGAAATAAAATGGTGAAGAATGTGCTATGTAAATGTTATCTAGTTTTTTGATTGTAGCTTTAGCCTCCCAAGAATTTTTGTTGAATGGCATTCCACATTATTTTACTGATATTCTGCTTCTTTAGGTTAATTGAAGTGTACAAAGTTATTTGAGGGAACGATAAATCTGATATCTGCTTTCTGTGGTTAGTTTGTTGGAGAGAGCAGTGATTCTTATATACCTTGAAAACAAGACGTGTCATGCTAGTTTTACCTATTTGCTCAAAAGTCTCTCAATAGCTTTTAGTAGAATTGGATTTTTTGACTCTTGGTTGCAGTTGCACAGATAGCTACTTTATGGCCTAGAAATAGTCTCTTTGATTGGTCAATGTCTTTTTGTAGTGATATAATAATTCCTGCAAGTTCATGGAATGTGCCAAGTATTTAAAACAAATGATAATCCTTTTTTCCTGTAATCAGTATGCACTGGAGCTTGGTGATTATCTGTATACCTGCAAAAGAAGATGAATCAGGTCCACTTGTCCTTCATTTGGATTCACTGGGAATTCACAATAGCCATACAATATTTGAAGTCATCCACCTGTGAGTTGCAGTCAAATCGTTTGTCTACAACTAATGTACTCCATATGTTTATTTGTCTTGTTATATCCTCATAACCTTTGAGGCAACTATTTAAATTTTGTGCCGTGTTCATTGGCATGGGCGGAATTTACCATTCTGTCCACCGATCAACATTGATACCTTATCGACACCGCGAGCACTGCTAGGGTACCACGAGGCTGTGAAGGGTGCCGCGAGGTGGTAGTAGCAACTGCCATCTTTTATTTTTAATTTTAGAAGTTGAAATTTTTATTTTTAAACAGGTTTTTTTCCCTATTAATTTTTCCCTTATTAATTTTTTTTTCAAAGGGAAATAAAATTTGCAAATACACCAAGGTAGGAATGAAAATTTAGCCCATGAAGCACAAGTTGTGTGCATCATCCTTTCAAAGGTCAATAAATCATTTTCTATATTCAAGTTGGTATTCATATGATGGTTCAACTTAGTTTTTAATGGAAGATAATTCCCTAATGATCCTATATTCAAGCTGGTTGCAACAACCAGTCTATGCAACCTTACCAATAGATCTTGACTTTTTCCTCCAATCAATTTCAAGCAAGGGTTATTGAAATTATTTGTGCATAATTTAAATGCCAACATTTATGAACGTTGATGTGGCACACTAAAAAATTAACCTGTCAACTTGCAAGCACTCATATTATGTTGTTGCAAATGTTATCATATCAACTAGTCCTATTTCATTATTATTATTATTGGTTGTACCGAAACTATATGGAAGAATTTCAGAATGATATTATGCTAAGTCTCCTGTTTGAAAATAGAGATGCATCAGAAAATTAGTTTACATCTGTTGTTCATCTGCACGTTTGACTGCATCTTTGATTATTATACTTTTCCTAAAGTAACTAACTTACATAAAAGAAAAGATGAATTTTCCCTGATATACAAATAGTACTTATATATCCGCAACGAATCTAATATTCAGATTTTGCTACAGATATTTGAAAGAGGAATGGAGTCACATGATCCAAAACTCTCCTCCCCAAGATCTTCCTTTTTCAGATAAGATATGGAAAAACTTTTCACGTAGAGTTGACAGCAAAATCATCACGGTAATCCTTGGCCTAGAAGAGCTGAAACATTTTATCCCTTTAGTTTACAGTAAAGAATCTTTTAGAAACTTTGCTGTATTTCTCCATGATTGATGAAGTTTTTCCTTTTAGTTCATCGAGTGCCATACACTTATGGGAATATGTATCTGGTGTTTCTTGCAGCCATGTGATATTGAAAATAACCTCTTTAGTCTTTAGTCCCATTGTTACTTATGTATACGATTCAACATTGTACTAGCACAACATTTGCCTTATTCACAACACCCTCCCTCATGCTGGATGACATGAATCATTTTCTGTAATTTTGTGACAAATAGATATTACCTGTTGTCCTCTCATATAGTGTGAGTAGGTCAGACCAACTGTTCACTCAAATTGAGTTATGCAGAAATAATATTATGATCGCACCAATTCTCATGGGTAAACATTTTATCTGTTCCCTGGTACCAGGTTCCCCAGCAGAAGAATGAATATGACTGTGGCCTTTTTGTGCTCTACTTCATCAAGAAGTTTATTGAAGATGCACCTGAAAGATTTAGAAGGAAATATGTCCACTCTATGGTACACGACACATCTCCAAGCATGTGTGTGTTGTAGCTGCTGCTATATTACTGCTCTAACTCTTTTATCCTGTCAAACAGTTTGGTAGCAAGTGGTTCAAACCTGAGGAAGCTTCTGGATTGAGGAATCGGATTCGAGGTCTGGTGCTCGAAGTATTTGACTGTGCTATGACTGAGAATGATAAAGCAAAATCAGCATATTCCTGTGAACCACCTGAAGACGATTGTTTGCAATGATTTGATCCCTTCAATGAACTTGGATTAGTTTGTCATCCTGAGAAATTCGACTGTGAACAGCATCATAGAGGCTGTGGATAGTCATTGGCTAAAGCCGGCAAACTACCAACCTGAAGTACTAGGGACGTTGGTACACCTACCAAAAGTTGGCTCAGCAAAGTGTGAAGTTAAACAAAATAGTGAATCTGACCTTGGATGAAAACTGAGTTGAAAATTGGCCTTTTTAAGAGAACATCATTGGACGAGCTCTCGCATTTGTGGAACGAGGCTCTTTATCACGCAGAGATGCATATTCTACTGTCAATTTTGCACTGTTTTGTTTGCTTCACTGTATGCTTTGTAGATTGTGAACAGAGAATTGTGTGTATGTATATATTCGCCTATGCCATGAAGGCAGCATCTCTTCTGACTAATTCCTTAGAGAGATTTTAGTAGTCGCAATGTTGAGCGGAATGCTAAGCTGTATTGCAAGTGTTTCCCAAGCTCTTCTAACATTGCATTAAGACCTATTTTTCTACATCAAATAAGCTACAAACTGTTGTTCTGATAAAAGAAAGATGACATTAAATGGCTCATAATGACGGACAATTTTCAATATACCATCGTTTTATTTAAAAACAATAACATAAATCTACATTTGCAATAATATAATTTAGCATAAACTAATGACATTTATGAAAGATTTGTAGCTTTAGAAGGATATACGTCCAATACTAAAATTTGTAAGGGTATTTTATTGAACTGCACGAGGAAATTTCAGTATTATTCATTTCAGTATCTAAGTTTTATGATTCTAGAAAAACCTATCATATTCCTGTTATACTCTCTTTTTCATGTTCAAAATTTTCTCAATCAGTACAAAAATTTACCATTCTCAATTTATATTGTCACGTGGGCATGAATACATTAATAATTCACGCTAATGAATTTAGATATAAAGACATGAGATATTAAGGAATGAATTTAGATATAAAGACATGAGATATTAAGGAAATTTACTAGAATACATTGATTTTGATTTGAAATGATTCAAAGTTATTTAAGTCTATTAATCAGTTTAAATTGACTGATGAACTCGTACCATTCTAAAATTCAAAAGTTGATATTTTTTAAATGAGTCCTAGAAACTTATTAATGATGTCAGTTAATTTATTGCTCTTGATATATCTTTCAAATTTGGATGGATATAGATACATTAAAGAGATTTTTAAAAGTATATTAATTTTGATTTGAAATGATTCAAAATTTTCTAAGTTTATCAATCAATTTTGTCTATTTTGTCCCACAAAAAATTGACTAATGTATCCATGCTTTCGGATTTGAATTTGACAGTGTAAATTGAGAATGAATAGAGCAAAATTTTAAACATGAAAAGTTGGATACGTAACATTGGTAATAATGAAAATGTCGAATTCATAATGGTAAATTTATCATTTCATTAAATTAAAAAAAAAATTAGCATCAGAATACAGCCTTTGCCTGGTCGTTCATAAAAGATGAAAACATAGCAAAACATTCATCCATGTAATTACATTCACAATTCCAGAGAAAGGAATACACATGGAGATGAATGTTTTTATATCGTGATTTAAATAGAGACAAACATAGAACAAACTCTAGACGCATTGCCATAAATAGCTCAGCTCTGCAT
>JBBMKF010000001.1:3896850-3910188 GCA_037834155.1 Curcuma caesia | reverse complement strand
AGTTTGGTCAAATTTGGTTGATTAGAAAACTCAAAAATTAGCAAACGTCTTGCCAATTCCATTTTAAATCTTAACAAACATACATGAGAGGACAAGAGAATCTACTTCACTCTCTTGAATCTCAAATTTCTTATCCTCACCACTCACGAAAATTGCCACAAGATAGATGGTTCAACTTTGTCTGTGAGAAAGTAAATCGGGAAGCTGCAGTTGGACACTACGGGGAGCGCATTGCTTCAACTTCGCTGAGATTCGACCCTTGTCCACTGCAGCAAATCTGCCCCACAGCAACCAACTCAACTATCATATACATTTTTGTTATTGAATAATAATCAATATTAATAGAGATGATTCATTATTTATCAATAAGCTAGTACATATATATTTATATTAGTGATCTACAATTACCTAATGGTTTTAAAATATATTTTTTTAATGATAGCAATAATATGATATTATTACCTTGATAATGAAGTAAATGTATCATTACTAATACTATGATAATTTATTATGTACTATTAATCCAGCTTTATTAGTTCAATTTTTTATTTCTTTATAATACATGTAGTTAATTGTATGGTATTTGATGAAATAGAATGTGCATCATTATCATAATTGACCACATTTTGTTATCTAATCCATGAAACTATTTATTTTTTATTTAAACAAATTTGCCTTCACCAATCCACTAATCCAATAAGACCAATACTAATATGAATTTTAACAATATTTGAAATTCAAGAGAATTCAAGTACTCTCTCCTCTCACTTTAGAGAGAGTTTTCTTTCTCCTTACAAAGGGAATTTATGCACTTAAATAGGCAAATTCTGATGATCATGTTTCTGAGTCGAGTGGACCGTGAGCTCTTCTTTAGCAACACAAGTCATAGAAGATCTAGCAACCTTGTACTTTGTTGAGATGAATTAAGGTTTAGGGTCATTTTCAAAATGTCCCCAAAATTTAATTAAAATTTTTAAACTTCTCTCCAAATTTTCATTGATGTCAAAAACATCTCACACAACATTTCCATTTTACTATCAAAATGTCCCCTCTCCGCTAATAGATGAATGATTTAGTAGGTAATTTTAAAAAGGTAAAACAAATATTTTTAGTCTTGTAGCAGAGGCATATGACAGAAAAATGAAAATGTTATGAGTGTTTTGACATTAATATGACTTTGGGGGGCATTTGAAAAAGGTACTAATCCTTGGAGATATTTTCATAATTTCTCTAAACTTTAAGAAAAGCAAAAAGCGACTATATGCTTCCGGATTGTCAATTGCTACAAGTTGACAAGCCATTATCCTAATTCATCAACGACTAAATTTACAACATATTTAACACATCTTTAAAACAAGAGTAATATTAGTTATACGAACAGAGAATATAAGTGACCTAGAGAAATTATACGAAATATACCTTAGTAACATTTGGATGATCAAGTTTATGCCAAAAAGATACTTCCTGAGAGAAAGCTTCATGAAGTGCAGAAATTTCAGTTTCTGTTCTGTTTCCTTCTTCCCCCCCAATCAAGCAACTTCACTGGAAATGGAAAATGAATGATTAACCATGACTACATATAGATCTGTGCATTGCACGCCGAGTGCGTACATTTTATTTAAGGGAACACAAGAGCAAGATGAAAAATATACAGTCAAATAAATCACAGCAAGGGCAACCGGGATGGTATTTTGCTACTTGAATCACAACAATGAACAAGCGTCAGTATAAGTTCATGTTGAAATGTGAGCTAAGACAGGTGCAACTATGAGAAGATTCATGGCTTATCGATGTAATGCTTAAGTAGATAGGTAACACTAAAATTCCAGATAGAAAAGCATTAAAAAAACACTAAAATAATATTTGAAAACCAACAAAAACTATGACTTCTTAGTCTCCCAATTTTAACTTACTTCCACTGATCCTCCTTCACAAGACCAACACCACCTTATTTTTTTTTAGCTTGATTCACATGAAAGTACACTTACCAACATGTGAACTCACAGGCAAGATTCTTGGATGCATCAATGAACAAGAATCGTTTGTACAGGGAACCGACTGAATCACTAACCCAAAATCTAATGGTATCACTGACATGAACGCAATCGAACCAATAAAGAATTTTCAACAATAAACAAGCAAACATTGTTCAAATTGATGAATGTGTTTCCACTCACTACTATCCGCCGCGAAAAGGAACACAAAAACACACAAGCAGTTTACTAGAGATGATAGATGATTCAGATTTAACACTAGTCCAAATGGTTCTCCAACTATTGGATAAAAAAAAATTGAAGAAAAAACACAGAAACAATATCTCAAACAGTTGTTCTGCCATCGTGAAAGACAAAACACCCAAAGGTTGAACTTTTACAGCAAAACAAGGGCAACCATGAACTATAATCTGGTAGAATTTTCGGTTTAGGCCTCACCGGCGACGTCCTGGCCGTCGTAGACCCCGCGATGCACGTGTGCCGAAGGTGCCCCTGGCGATGGCTCCTTTGATCATCAGCTTGGAGGTGTCGATCTCCCATTCCTCTCGCCTCCTCTCCCTCCGCTCCTCCTCCTCCCCTTCTCCATCGTCCTTGCCCGGTTGGGGTTTTTATGGAGCTCAAAATAGTTATTTGTCTTTATAATTTAAGTAAAATATTTATTTACTAAATAAAACTTAAGTGGTTAAGTGACGAGTCCACAGACAAGCGCCGTCACGTCCCTGGGCCGCTCTCGACCGTTAGGGTTTGCTCCGTCGGAGCTGGATGGGCGCGCTTCGTTGCTCGACAGCTTTCTCCTCCTTCTCAGTCGCTGATGTAATACGCGAATCCAGGCGTTCCAAGACAGTGAGCGGGCGTTTTATGGCTTCCTCTTTGCCGGTGGAGCAAGTCAATCCATCCCCGAGCCAGTCGCCCACCGGCGATTCCTTCATTCGGATTCACCTCAGGAAGCTCTCGCCTTATCAGCCGATCTTGCCTTTTGAGGTGAGAGAATATGGAGACAGAATAGTTATAACCCTTTCGGTTTCTTGCTGAGTTGCAAAGTTCTGGCCTTGATTGTGATCGTCAAACGGATGGTTTATTTCCGATTTCCCAAATGGGAAGTGTGCTTGGGATTTGTGAAACGAGGAAGTAGCACTTCTTGATCATGTCCTGTACAAGTCGCGTGTGATCATATTTCAGGACGAAAGTGATGAAAGGGACAATGCCAGGCTATTTAACTCTGGATCAACACTATTGTTAGTAGATGGTAGGTGTCTTACATGCTTAGCCAGGTTCTTTGCTGGTAAAGTGCATCTACCAACTTATGTGTTTTGGGGATGATATGCATAACTACCGGAATGATGATAAATAATCAACTCTGTTGTCATTATTGTGGACATTGTATGAGGCTGATGTTGTTTCAATTTGCAGGTATTATCTACACGCTTGGGGAGAAAGCCAGAGGACATAGTCAAGCTGGATGCTAATGAAAATCCATACGGTCCACCTCCAGAGGTAAGTTTTTTTTCCACCTTAATTAGATTGGAATGCCTAGAATCAAATAAAAGAACCTTCTTTCTTTTTTTTCTTGTACTTGTTAATTGTTCTGGAAACAACAAGTTGTGCTAAATTTTAGGTGCCATACACATGGTTCCTTTTCAAGTAAATGCACAGCACCACTTGGTGCATTTCTAGGTCTTTGTTTAGATGAAATCTGTTTGTTAGGTATTGTATTATTTGACAAGTTTAGGAACATACTTTCACATATATATTAAATTTTACTAAATTTTGAATACAATTAAATTCTATAAATATGATAAAATCATGCAAGTAATTAATTGAAACTTCAGTTTCTCAGTTTTTCTCAATTTAAGAATATAAAAACTGAACCAAACTGAAATTCCGTATGTAAATTCTTACAACAAAATAAAATGCTTTGTAAAAAGGCCTAAATTTCAATTTGGTTCAGTTCTGTATTTTTTTTTATTCATAATTTTTTTAGTTTGAACCTAATAATAAACGTAGGTCTTGATTATAGAGTCATAAGAAGATGCAACTGATCAACTAGCTTTTGTATCCTATTTACGTTGAAAGTAATAATTGCAATGCTGTATAAATTACAAAATAAACCACTGAACCATATAACGAACACCTAATTATGGATCTTGATTATAAAGGCATAAAAAGATCTAAGCGATCAGCTAGCTTCTATAACCTATTTATATGAAAGTAATAATTGTAATGCTGTGTAAATTATAAATTAAGGCACATATGACACAAGGTTTAAAATTTCGAACCGTGTCGAAGTTTTGGTATATGACTAAAACAATACAGTTTTAGTACCGTATCGTGTTGTGCTGATACAGTTTTGATACTTTTTAAAATATAAAATATATTAATTAAATTTTTTATTAATATTTAATTATTATAGATGCTTATTATTAAGTTAGAGATGTTGAATGTTAGTTTAAGTTTTGATATTATCTCATGAAATATTTGATTCTTATTTAGTAAAAGTTGATTTAAGTTAACTAAAGTTCATTAAGAAGGTTTAAGTTATATTTGATTTAGATGTATATTGATCCGTTTAAAATTAAATCCAGTTTATATGTAAAATAATTTAGTTTATTAGTAGTAATATATTTTTTAAAGTTAGAAATTATAAAAATATTTATTTATTTATTATCTAAGAAGGGAAAAAGATAATCATCTTTAGAGAAGTTTTTTTTTCTCTTTGTTTATTTTGATGTAGAAAAAAAAATGAATGAAAAAGGAAAAGAATTAATAAGGAAGAAAAAAAATTAAGAAGAAAATTTTAATAGGAAAAAAGAAATAGCTATTTAAAAAATATAAAATTCAAACTCTCAAATTAAAATTAAAATATAAAAGATAAATCATAAAAATAAATACATAAATAAATAACATTAAAAAAAATCATAGCTACGTTGCGATCCCGCGACGGCCTCTGCGGGGGTCACAGCAACATTCGTGATCTCGCGAAGCCACCATGGGGGTCGCAGCACCATCCGCGACCTTGCGAGTGAACAATATCACAAAAGAAATATGCATACATGTCACCATAGTCTGTCATCCACTACACTCATATCAATTGTTTAAAAAACATGTTAACTGAAAACTATATGCCCATATCAATTATTTGAATGACAAGAAGACTGAATGCAAGCTTATCTTGCCATATCATCCGTTACAGGCATATCATATATAATGCTAAATACAATTGTTATAGATAACTCACATATCCATTCTGTTTGTAAAATATAAGCATTCCAGAAAACTATGAAATTAAACATTTATTATGTATCACCTTAGTATATTGTTCCTTTACCCAACCAGCTTCTTCCTTTCTGATAATTAATAGGTCTTTGAGGCTTTGGGAACACTAAAATTTCCTTATGTTTACCCTGACCCGGAGAGCCGTCGTTTGCGTGCTGCTCTAGCTGAAGATTCAGGCCTTGAATCCGATTATATACTGGCTGGGTGTGGTGCAGATGAGTTGATTGATTTGATAATGAGGTTTTAAATGCGCTTCAGTTTTCTAGTTTAACTGAGCTATGGGCTTGGATTAAAAGATGTTCAGTAAATTGTACTACTGACTTTGTGCAGATGTGTACTCGATCCTGGTGATAAGATTGTGGATTGTCCTCCAACATTCACAATGTATGAGTTTGATGCAGCAGTTAACGGAGCAATGGTTATCAAGGGTACTTTAATTATTTAATTTATTCAATGAACTCCGTTAACTTATTTATGCAACTTCACTTTTGAGAGGCATGTTCATTAGTTTTATTAGGATCCTCTATTCTTTTCTTAGTCTGGTATATGATATCTTACACCCAAATATATTTTTTCATCAATCAAGTTAACATTTTTTCCTGCTTGTCACAACATTATTTTGCCTATTTACCTACTCATTCCTTATTTCATGCAGTTCCAAGGAGGACAGATTTTTCTTTGGATATCCCCCAAATTGTTGAAGTTGTAGAAAAGGAAAGGCCAAAATGCATTTTCCTCACATCTCCAAACAACCCAGATGGAAGGTAAATGAAAGGGTGAATGTGACTATTAAATTAAAGGGGTGTGTATGTACATACCATGAATTGTTGAAATTGTAGAAAAGGAAAAGCCAAAATATATTTTCCCGATATCTCCAAACAACCTGGACGGAAGGTGGTGGTGATCAATGATCATCAGTGATGGTGGTCTATGACATTCATCGGAGAAAGGATATAATAGCTTTATTTTTCACTTCCCTCCCTCTCAATGTCTAATCTGCCTCATTTTGGATGGATCAATTTTGTTGGAAAGGGGAGGCCAAGAGCGCTTTCTTAAGAAGTTCTCTCTCTCACTCTCTCTCCGTTCATGTATTCAAGTAAACAAAATTTTTCTTCCCCCTTCTCCCTCTTCTTTCATTTTGGGTCCCTTCCCTAATCCCCACGAGTTAACACCACATAAGTAAAATTTTCTAAAGGCCTTATAATTGGAAAAGTTTTTTTGTGCAAGTGCGCTTTAAATTTTTTTTAGAAATTGTTTCTAATATTTGTTTTTTTTATCGCAATGCTGCTTGTTCATGTCCAGCATTATCAGTGATGAAGAGCTCCTCCAGATTCTTAACTTGCCAATCTTGGTTGTGTTGGATGAAGCATACATTGAATTCTCTGGACTTCAATCAAAGATGAAGTGGGTAAAGAAGCATGAGAACTTGATTGTCCTCCGAACATTTAGCAAAAGAGCAGGTAGGCTATTTTTTTCTGCTTGTCATGGTCATCTCTGAATGAGAAATTAATTCTGAAAGGCCTATGCTAGTAATTAATTCTCCTTCATTAGATGCACATGAAGACCAGTTTGATGCACTTGAAAAGTTTGTTGAAGTAGGCTGCATGCCAGGATGATTAAGAAATAAAGCAAAGAAGTTTTGCTTCAATTTTGAAGGGAAACACATAAAATTTTATGTTTTTTTAAAGTGAGTTAAGTTCGATAAATGGCGCATTGCATGGTGCAAGGTTATATAAAATAACACTTCATAAGATTTTAATAGAAGGTAATGCATAAAGCAACACATTTTGTTATGGTAATGCAGTACTGTCTTATATCACTTCATGGCTGCAAAAGATTCAAGGAACCACAGATTTTACAGGTGGTGGTGTGTTTTTATCTGTTAAAATCTAGATTAAATGAGTAATAGTGTAGTTGCTATTTTTTTTTTTTTTGCCTTGTCTGCTGGTTCATTTCTTATTCTAGGTTTCAAAATGTTTGTCCTCATCCTAGTTTTCCATATACTTTCTTGTGTTGTGCATAATGTACATAGTTCATTGTTGTAAGACAAATAAAATACATAACATTGAAAATATTTGTGTATCTTCATGTTTCAGTGGATGTTAGTGCTGTGTGAGTATTTTTTATAATTATTTGTGCATTAGTTGGTTCTATTCTCTTGTTAACTTATTGTTGCAATAAAAAGCACTGAAAAGTTTCAGGTTCTTTTGCTTATGAAGGTTTTTCACTTGCAGATGTTCTCTCCGCCTTTTCTATCTTTCCAATAATGTGATTTTTTACTTTCTGGTTGTTGCAAAAACAGGTTTAGCTGGGCTCCGTGTTGGCTATGGAGCCTTTCCTATTAGCATCATCCAATACTTATGGCGTGCAAAGCAACCATATAATGTATCTGTTGCAGCGGAAATTTCTGCATGTGCAGCTTTGCAAAATCCTGAATATCTGGAGGTCATCCCCATCTCCTTTTTTGTGTTTTTGTTATTGGTCCTCTTGATCTGTTATAATTAATGAGTATTTAATGTTTCCTTTCTTTGTTCAGAATGTTAAGAATTCTCTAGTGCAAGAACGGGAAAGGTTGTTTAGTCTCCTAAAAGAAGTGCCTTACCTGAATCCATATCCAAGTTATTCCAATTTCATTCTTTGCAAGGTCACATCTGGAAAGGATCCTAAGAAACTTAAGGTAATTGATTTTGCAAATATTACAAATCCAATTGTGTTACAAATCCAGACGCGATAGTAATTTTTATGCATGTTTTATATGGTACTGGCTTCTTCATTCTCCTTGTTTTTAAGACAAAGGAAAAAAGTCAAATTTCCAACTGGCTATTCATATAAACTCATTTGGCAATAAATCAAATTGGAGTCATATTGACAATTAGCTAGACAAGATAGCAAGAAACATTGTTCTAATTTTGTTGCATTATCTCAAATTGCTGAGTAATGCGGCAACAACAGAATTTCCATGTCACACCGCAAATTTCATCCAATCTGAATCCGTAGAATCTGCTGCATTGACATTGCAAGGTTCCGTACATTCAACACTAATGAAGTATTCCAATCAATGTCTTGTCCTAGGCTCCTAGTTAACTCATGAAATACAAATCAATGCAGTTTCAGATTCTCAACTTGATTCATCACTGGCCAGTGTTAACCAATCAATGACTTAGTATCGCTAAAATCTGTCACATTCAGCTCGTAAAGTTCCTTTTAGAGTTGCAGTAATATTTCAGCTAGCCGATACATCAGATCAGAGTTTAATATCAGATGCATGTTAGTTTCAGGAAATCCTAATCATATTCCTTTCAGTAAAGTTTACCACTGATCAGTTGTTACCATTCATAAACTAACAGTCCCTGGAAATATATAGAATCTAGGCCCTCTTGAATTTCATTTAATGCATAATATTCTGTTTATTGTAGCAATCAGCTGCAGTAATTCATTGAATACAGTTTGTTCAATTTTTGCAAGATTATACTGCTACAAAACGTTACTGAGCTAGCGCATGCGATCATTTAATAAATTAAAGCTCTGTCTTTCATGTTGAGCCTGGATACGCTACATTAACACAGCTATTGTGGATAGAATGCCTTGTTCTTTATTGTCTCTGTAATAATGTGAATTGTAAGTTCGTCTTCATAAGACTCAAGAAACTGTCTAGAGTGTGTTGAAGCTTTCTTGTATTTGTTAGTTTGGAACTCGAGGTGCCAATAACTTAATTTGTTAACTCGTGCAGGAAGACCTAGCAAAAATGGGTGTGATGATCCGGCACTATGACAAAAAAGAGCTAAAAGGATATGTTCGAATTTCGGTTGGGAAGCCAGAGCATACAGATGTTCTTATGAAATGTCTTAATCTTCTAAAGTGATCTTCCTCTTCCAAAGGTTTCTTCATTGTTCCAATTGAATATTCCAAGATTACAACGCCATAAGGTTTAACTTAATTTGTCAGTTTAGGTGTAGACATCCTGCAAATTATGCATTTTGAACTTGGAGTTGATTGACATTTTCATTCACTATTATAAGTCTCGCTATATTCACACATGTAGATACACTGAAGAATGCTAAAGTCTTTGCTTTTCATTATTACTGGAAAGCAAAGCATCGAACTGTTTGTTGGCAGATTGGTGCATTTTTTGAAAACGAAGGCCTAGAATGCACTTTTCCAATTTTGAAAAAATGGGGCATTTTTGTTGACAAAATTTCAAAGGGAGCTTTTTGTTATTATTTATATTTTTAATTATTCAAAAGTTATTTTGTACTAAAAAATGAGCTGGGAGTAATAAGATTGCAGTTGGAGCGATAATTCTATTTTCTAATAAGAAAATCAATTTAATATGTTTTTAAATAATAATTATTATTATAAGTGATGATCCCAATAAATTTAAGTAATTTAAGAAATTTGAAAAAGAAAATGTGGAATACCACAGAAGATGATGGACTTCTTCTACATTTAACAATTTCACACGGTTGATCTCATGATCATGTATGAGAAGGTAAATTGAAAAAGTGATTCGATTGATAGGATTTTGTATGGTACAAAAGATCGATGAGATTAATATTTAAATATTTCTTCTTAGAATGTATTGATTTGTAATAATGTATTGATTTGATCTGATAAGTGGAACCATCGACCAAGAGTATGTTGCCATTAGAAACAGAAACTCGTATTTCTTTGAGAAAATCTCTTAATTGTTTCATAGCAACTAGAAAGATATTCTTTAATTAGAAAGAATTCGTCCCCGGGATAATGGTGCAACGGTAGGACATCCGGATGGTAACCCAGGGACTTGTGGTTCGATCCCCAGCTACGGCGTATTTGTAGAAATTTTTTTTCAAATGGGGAACGCAATCAAAGGATGTTAGGCATCTGGATTGGCCACCGTATGCGCTTCCCGATTTACCCTGGTAGTCGGTGGGAAACTTTCGTGGGACCGGGCTGACCACCCCCAGGGATTGAGTCCATGAGACTGACTGGATTTATCATTTTTTAATTAGAAAGAATTCAGTTAAGATTCGGTAAGATACTTATCTAAAAGTTTTTGTAATTCAATTATGTATAATGGATCAAAGATTTGATCTTTTCGAACTCAGTCTTCAAATCCTCATAAACTATCAGATCAATGAAGCTTATCCTTTCCTAAACTATTACAGAGAGAATACAAATATGATTAATGAAATTAATGGCGTTAATAATTAAAAATATATAAGTTTACTGAATGAGAATCGTCACTTTTGGAACCGACTTGAAGTGTATCTATCGAGTTGAAGATTTTTTTAATTTCCAGCCTCTTACATTGCTACAATTGGACAATTTCATGTATAAACTTACTTCTAATTTTTACATTTATAAAAGCACACCAATTTTTCAAATACTCTTCTATCTAATTTATTAGTTTTTTCTAATTAAATTATTTTTAAAAAAAATCCAGCAGTCGAGATTGTAAATATTAATGGCTTATTCGAAAAAAGCCCTATTCTTTGAAAATCTATTTGGTGTCTGGTATTGTATGGTTCCCTTTTGCAAGAACTTCTCTTCGTGCTCTTGAAGTTCATTCTCTTCATGATAAATGCTTTGCTTGCCCCAAAAATCAAAATGATTCAGCTCGATATGAAAATCTTAATTTAATGGGTCTTTCAATACAATCAAATAGATTGGTCCAAAGACATCATATTCTAAGAACTCAAATTATGTGATCAAATAACTCCTCTTTCATTTGTTGCAGGTCGATGTCCTTTTCCTCTTCTTCAAATTTTGATTCATATTTTTCATAGTTATATTGGTTAGAAATCATGGTCCAGCCACTGCCGATCTCATCCTACTGATATATGGTTCAAACTCAATTGTAAGAACATAGGCTTTAAACTTTGTGTCGCTTCATTGATAAGTTAACCAAGTCAGATCAAATTAAACCGTTCAACTTAAAACAAATTAAACTATTGAAATATTTATTCAAACTTAACTTATTTTTTTAATAATTAATTTGAGCTTATTCAAACTTGATACGAGCATAATTAATTTAGATGTTATCTAATTCACAATTTGGATTTGTTTGATTGTTTACCATTTGTAAAGTTTTAAATTTATTTAGTTAATTAGTAAACTTAATATAACAAAATTATTTGTTCCTTTTGAAAGATTCTGATAAATATAATTTATAAATTTTATTTGAGAATCTTGTTCATGATCACAATCTTTGTTAAATATATTTTAAATTTATTCATTTAATTTAACAATTTTTTAATTTTTTTTATTTAATTGACGTGTATATTGAATAAATATATCCTACAAGTGAGGTACAATGGTAAAATACTCAAAAGAGAAACAAAAAGATAAGATTTATATTAAAAATATGATAAATATCTTATTTCTAAGTTTTTGAACTAAACTTTTGCAAGCATTTGAAGAAGCAGCCAACATCACTTTAAAAATCATGGTAACTTATTCTTATTTTATCTCTTTTTATATTATGTTGTAATATTGACCTAGAAGATTTCTCTGTCTTCGGATTTAGCTCAAGAAGAAGAAAATCAATAGAGGTGCTAGAACACTAGGTTAGTCTTAGACTTAGTCACTTCAAGGAAGATGACGGTGAACCAAGTAAAATCATCTGTGTTAGCGTTGTGACTGTGCAGTGTTTGTTTCGCTTCAAAATTTTCATTGCGCATTCTCAATGACGAAACAATTAAAATTATGCATCCTCTCTTCTAACTTGTAAGGTCCTAAATGTTCTTTTGGAAAAAAAAAATCAAAGAGACATCGCTTCAAAATCAAGAGATAAAATGAGTAGACGAGAAGACAAAGATGATAGAGAATTCAGATTTTAAATTATGATGTATAAAAAAGAAAAAAAAAAGAAATAGAGTGAGTATTGTTGTAAATAGTTCATAAAAAGAGAAAGTTGTAGAAGTAATTAGAAAGAGGAATAGAATTATAGCTCTTAAAATAGTAGTGGAGAAAGAAATTATGAACGTAATTAGCATATATATGCACCTCAAGTAAGATTAAATAAAGATATCAAATCAAGGCGTGCTACTTCGGCATCTCTAGCTTGATATATATATGGGAGGCACGAAATCGAAAGCGTTATCAAGACATTATCCTGGATTTTGATTGAATTTTTCACAAAACGCTAGTCCATGTGTATCAGTTTGTAGATCTCAAGCCACAGTAACATCCAAGTTGTCGGTGGCTCTATTTCGGAGATGAGATTCATTTTGTGGTCTGTGGTGCTTTGTATGGCCCGTAGATGAGCATGTAAGTGTTGTGATGTGTGGACATATGAGACTATAATGTCTTGGTGTTGGTGGTGTCATGGGTTTGATGTAGTTTTTCTTGTGATGGGTCATATGTGTGTGCTCAATAGCTAGTGTTGTTTCGGCTATGATGTTGATTTTTTGATTGTATATTTGAGGGGTCCAACCTCTCTTATTTTATCTTATATAAACCATTTTTTTTTAAAAAAAATGAATATATCAAATCAACATATCAGAGTAAAAAACAAGTAATATGAGAAGGTACACGAGATTATTAGTTTGGAATAAAAAATAAAGGAAAACTATTTTATATTTTGTAATAGCATATCATCTTATATATAGCTAATATATTTTTTAAGAAAAAAATATTGGATTATGTTCAAAAATAAAAATAATAAATAATAAATTGATTTTATAGTTAGAGAGTGGAATAAACTTTATTATAGTTAGGGAGAGGGATAACTATTTTGGTGCATAACTGTTTAAATAGAATAACTCAACACTTCATATTCAATAATTTGATTTGTTATTTAAGAAATTTTATAGAGATAATAAATAAAAAAAATGAGCTGATACATGAACTAAAAAATTAGACGGAACTAAAAGGCCTGGGCTGTAGTGCAAGACAGCTCCTTTTTGAATTGAGTTAATTTAGTTCTATGTTAATATACAATATCTCGACCCTCAGTAGTAAACTGAATACGCTTTCCTCCCTCGCGCGATGCAGAGAAGATCACCGGAGGGCCGAGCCGCCTGCGACCGCGAAGGAGATGCGACGCCGAGCGCGGAGGCGGAGTTGGCAAAGGAGGGTCGACGCCGGC
>JBBMKF010000001.1:3878076-3892453 GCA_037834155.1 Curcuma caesia | reverse complement strand
ATAATATTTTCTTTTTTTAATTAATAAAAAAGTAATAAATTTTAAAAAATACTTTTTAAATATGTCATGACGGGGATAGGGATGAGGATGAGTATGGGTATGGGGATACCCATGAAAATATCCGTGGGGAAAACGACCTCCGAAATATGTGGGGATCTCCGAAACTCGCTGGATACCCGAAACTCGACGGGGACGAGGATGTTATTTAAATTATGATACCCGACGGGGATGAGGACGAGGATGGTATATGAGTTTGAGTTTTGGGGACGGGGATGGAGAAGGCTTCCCCGCCAATCCCCGAACATGTTGCCATCCCTATCCACATTGCTCTAATTATTATGTTAATTAAAATATCATCCATTATTTGATATTTTTATTTAAAACGAGAGAAGAAGAGCAAATATCACCAAATTTAATGGTGTTTTTTAAAATTAGCATCGTATGACATTCTTTTAGATAAGACTAAGCGTTCCACTGATTTGGATGGCATTCGAGTCCCACCATCTTTGTCTTCTATAGTATATTTCTATATCAAAATTTAATTGAAAAAAACATAAATCGAACCGATAAAATTACGGATATGATTTTGATAACATACCTTCTACCGAAAGTAGGATGTAGGTTGATGTTATCAACTCATCGTAGATGATTTAAAATTATACAATGATATATTAAGTCTTGTCTAGACGACTATATGATCATTCATTAAATTTATTTTGTTATTATATTATTATTTATATTTAAATAAAAATTTATTTATTTTTAATCAAATCTTTTTATCTTTATTTTTTATATAATAGACCTATTTATTATAATTTTATATTATTTAATTTAAATATTTATTCATTGTCTTATTATATATTTATATGATGTTAAACATATAATTATAAATAAAAAATAAATGATAAAAAATCAGAAAAAATTTATAAATTGTACATAAATCATATTAAATATAATTGAATCAAGATTCGTTCTGTATTAGTTGACTAGTCAATCATAGATAGTTTGATATGATCAGGACAAATGAGGTCTAGTATAATCTAATATATTATAAAAATTAATTGATTAAATTCAAATTGTGTACCATCTAATTGATTTATTTTAACATCTATGTTATGAGATAAATTTATTAAAGTGGATAATGGTTGAATCTCGATGAAATTGAGATAATATTTTCTTTATAATGGTCAATTGCAACTTCTCAATTTATCTCATGGTTGTAGGATCGACCATGTAGAATCGTCTGGTGATAAATTCTATCTTTTATTGAAATATTTTTTTTTTATAATTTATTTATTATTTTCAAATTATTAATTCTATAGATAGGTGATTGATTCAGTCTTATAAATATTTTTCATCAATTGTTCAAATAAATTAAGAAGTATAAATAAATCATCATTTTACAATTAATATTTTAAAATTATATTTTTATTAGAAGAAATTAATTGGTAATGTACTGTAATTAAAAATGTGATTGGACTTTAAGGGCATTTCGTTCATCTCACGTGCAATGTCACGTCCTAGCTGAGGACCCAGCTGCGTGACACGTGCTGCTGGTGGTCGAAGCCGGCGACGATCAACGTGGATCCCTGGCAACGTTCCACGTGTACTGCGGGCCCCGATCCATGTGCTTTCCATAGGACGCTGCAGTTAAAAATTGGAAAATAAAAAAAGGAAAAAGGAAAAATAAAAAGTGAGAAAATAAAGCGGCAGCACGGCAACATGCAGCCTTTCCGGGCCGCGTGCGGTTATAAATCTGCCACGTCATCTCCGCGGTGGGATCGACGTCCGCGGAATCGCCCCCATCACTTTATTCTTCAGTCGCCGAGGATACGTTCCGTGGGCCCCTCACGCAAAACCCAATAAGGCAACTCCCGAGCCTTCAATTTTTTATTTTTTTAAAATATTTTTTAATTATAAACAATAAAATTAAACCTGAATTTAAATTATTATATATTTTGGTAATGTAGTTTAGAGAATTTTTTTTTCTTTGAAATAATCTAATTTTTATCCGTAATTATGGTCAAAGCTCGTGTTTATTCACTAATTAATTACCGGATACTTAGTTTTGGTCTGGAAAGGGAATACTTTTTTTCTATTCCGAAACTGCCCTTTGACGTGGAACTCGGAGTCAGCATACCGCTTATCCTGAACTCTGAACCACGCGATTGAGATCAGCAAGTAGCTGACGTGTCGCGCAATGGCTGGTGGTTAAGTTTACTCTGGCTGTTACAGAGGTGCAACTGAACGATGCCAGGCCCATTTTGGTCATTTCATCGTTCTCGGCCACGAGAAATTTCCAAAAGCCCGGCGATCGAGGAGTTTAGAAGCGACGCGAGCAGAGAAGAGGAAGCGAGAGAGAGAGAGAGAGAGCGAGAGAGAGAGAAGGGGCGGGGGAGGGAAGCTAGCGAGGGGACCTGGTTCGTCATCGGCCAACCTTGTTCGGTTTCTCCTCCGTAATGGACCAGAGCAGCTAACGGATTGCTGTCTGACGATATGGATTGGGGGCTCGGGTAGTCAATGTCTCGTGACCTGGGAAACAGGTGAGAGTCTTCCGTCGTCTTCTTCCGGGTCTGGGCTCAGGTTGATAACCAGCTCATGATTGCGTTTGGCTTGCCTTGTCTCGATTAAAGTACCAAAATTGCCGTTTTGCGCTACTCGAGGCCCTTTCTGGTAGTATGGTATTTGAACTGAGAGGTTTTAGACCTGGATTATTTTTAAGACGGCACGGCAGGGTTCAAGTTCGAATTTTCTAAATCTCTATCTGGCCACAGATTTAGGCTTTTGTTTATTTAGAATTTAGTTGTGAAAATTTTGTTTTTGTTTTTACTTATAAAGGTTGGGCATTATGATTATGATGCTTTATATGGCTAGTGCAACATGCAACACAGTTAATTCAGGAACAAGTGCGTTGGCGTTGGTTTGTTTGTTCGGGCTTTCCTAGACGGACCGGAGATTCGGATGGTCATGGAAGGAAACAGAATCGGCAGTCTGAAACTGGAGGGTTCATGTCGAAGGATAGGTGCCTGAAATGCGCCTGAGTCATTTTTATTGGTCAAGACAAAACAATTCCAAGAAAGAAGTGATGCGAATAAAGTTTTTTTGCTTTCCTTTTTGATAAAGGGAGAGATTTGATAAGTGATCACTAGAGTGGCTGACCAGTTTAAGATCTTGTGTACGCTCATTTGGTTGCATTTAATGTGTCACGATTACAGATGACACATAATTATTGCAATCCTGAAATATATTTGTAGCCCTTTTTATGTGTCCATATTAGATGTATCAGATTACAAGTCTTGTTACTGAAAATCTAAGGGATATATATCTCCGTGTTAGATGCTTTCAGCTTGCCAAACTACGATGATTGGAGTCTGAATGTTTAAGGGTGTTCCATAGCAAGCAACTTGGTCGAATCTTTCATAACGGAGGGTTGTTGAACTTCAGCAGAGTGTTGGCCTAAGATTCGATCTGTCAGTCTCCAATAGAGTCTATGTTCCTAGCCATTAGTCGGTAGTTATCTATCTTTCGATTGGTAGTTTGGGTAATGGAGTTGTAGTTTAGTATCTATTTTTGTGTTTTCAGTTTATGTAAATGTGTGGCAATTGTTCTCAGGCTGTAATTTAATATATTAGCAACTTTGATGAATTGACACCTAAAGTTAGTGCTCTCCGTATATTTATTAATGGATTTTGGAGCCTTTTGCATTTTTCAATGACACTTCCTCTTGATCTTTAAACTCTTTGAATTGATGGAACTTTAGAGCTAGCTATTATTCCATCTAATGTTCTAAATATCTCATGTCTGTAGATGGATTTTTGGTCCCTGATTCTTAGAGCCAACTGTGATTATGTTTCTTAATTTATTTTCTCTGATCAAGGTGGAAATCACTATTGAAAGCTGAATGTATTTTGATAATGTCGTAGTCCATAGAGTTCATTGGCTGATTAATTATAACAAATAAGTTTGGTTATTCATTATATGCTTGCTTCATGAATTTGTCTTTCTGACCTGGCACTTATATATATGTTTTTTTTTCAAATTGTTTCTCTCTCGTGTCATTCACATATGATTTTTTTTTGCTTGTAGTTTCTGGACTAGGCTTTTCTAAATCTATTATTGTAGTAGATGAATTTGGAACAGTTGTATCTTTTTGTTTTGAACCTTATTAATTGTTTCTTCAGTATTTGGCTTAATTCAAAGAGATCTTTTTGATTTTAGCAGGAGCTGATTGCTTTGTATTTGTGAGTTGATCTCAGCTTCTCTGAAGAAGTTTTTTTGGCTGTGAATTGCTGACCACCTAATTTTCAACTGGAGATCACTCCTAGTACAACTATAGAAGATTTGACATTTTATAAATGAATTATCTGAAGATAAGCAACTTCAAGTAATGGCCACAGAGAATCCACTTAGATTCATAGGGAATAATGGAGCTGGGAACTGGGCCCTTGGAAAGGACCCATCAGAATTCTCATCTTCAGGTAATTTAGTTTCAGAAGATTTGGGTCCACTTTTGGAGGGGCAAAAGTACCATGGAAACAAGGGTATCAATGGTCTCAGTCGAAGTGGAAGTGCACCTCCGAGTATTGAAGGTTCTTGTGCAGCATTTGATATCTTAAAAGGCCAGATTGCTGACTTGGATGGTGGCTTGGAGAACCTAAATGATGAAGCACAAAATTGTAACTCTGAAGAGGAACTACGTGCTCATCCATCCTATTTAGCATACTACTGTGCTAATGTAAACTTGAAACCAAGGCTTCCTCAGCCTCTTATCTCTCGGGAGAACCGACATATGATGCAACAGATTGGAGGAATTGGTCAGAGTAGGAGATTGCCTTCATTTGATGACAACAGACCTGCCCTATGTACTCATGACGAGGAACCTGAGGATGATAGGGCACCTAGAATTGAACCCAGAAATTGGGTAGATAAGAAAGCTGATATTCTTCCTTTCATTTTTTCTGATTCTGAAGAGCAGCATAATAATCCGGTAGATCTAGTGAAGGTAATTTATCTATTCTTCTAATTTTTTGATAGTCCCTTTTTTCTCCTAGTGAATAGCAAAGGCTGCATCTGATCAATGATTTTCTTATGGCCTAAATAGAGGTGACAATGGACCAGCCCAACCTGGGCTCAGGTGGCCTGCTAGTAACTATGCTACCCCGATTGTATCTAGGCTAGCACGTGAAGGCCTAGACTCTCGCCTAGCCAGGGTACAAGCCTGCACGATTTTTTTCTTATTTAAAATTTCCTTTTTATTAAATATATTATTTATTATTAATTATATAAAATTTTGATAATAGAAGTATTGTTTAAAATATTTGATAGTATTTAATAATTTTTTGTTGGTTAAACATTATTAAGATATTGATATTAAATAGCAATATCATTATTAAGTATTAAAAAAAATTATAATCTGTTGGAATCGGGGTAGACTGGGCTCTGGTTCATGCATGACCCAGCCCATTGGCCATGTAGGTGTGGCTTATAGACCGTGATGGGCAACCAACGGCCTGACCAATTTGAAACCTTTGGGCCTAAGTTTGGATGTAAATACCCCTTTCTTTGCGCATGTAAGTTTCTTAATAGTACTATGTCAGTCTGATCTGGATGATTTAAGTACGTAATACATAAACCAATACAATGTTCTCTTCTGCACTACCTTAGGAAGTCGTTTGAGATTGCCTGCTGAGTGACCCAACATAAGAAAACATGGCTTGATTGGAGGCCTTGTTTTGGAAATTCATTATAACATTCAGATTTGTTGTTATTATGCTCAGTTGAGTTGATTCTAGAATGTTTTTTGCTGCATGTGCTTGCCACTTGTGCTATGTGACTAAACCATTGAGTCCTCATAAATGTTCTAAGCATTTTCTAAGAATCTTGTTTTAACTTTTAATAAACACTTATAATTACCTGAGTCTTTCCATGGAGGTTGTCTGGTAGTTTGCATGAGCATTTCTTAGTGTTTTCATAGTAATAGTTCAAGCTTAGTAGCTTACATATCATTTATCATTATTTTTATGTTATTGCAATTATACGTGGTTCTTTTAGAAGTATTTCGTAAACTTTGACTGGATTAGATAGATTATTTCTATATCTTAGGTGTTGAGAATATCAATTATTTTGTTTACAGTTGTTTGAAGCTTGATTGTCTGATGTTTCAGGAGGATTTTCCTCATACTTCATATCCTGATCATTCTCATCCTTCAAGACAAATATTGCTGGAGCAAGAATCCAACCATGGTTCCTTTTTGAATGCTGTACACGATTGTTCAGTTAGCATGACTATGCTAGAACCAAGAAAAAACAGTGTGGGCCTACACTCTCATTCTCTTCGCACAGGTTCACATTCAGTTGGATCGATATTGAGTGGTGATCTGGGCGGCATGCCACTTTTATCTGCAACATTGACTGAGAGGACAGTTAGCGAAATGGAAACTAGCAAGGGCATCAGCAATTTTGAGAACAATGTTTCACCTAGTGCTGTGATTGGGTTAGGTCTTGGTAATATCAAGGATGAAATGAGAAAGCTAAGGTTATCTTCTGATGGACATTCAACCAGCCAATCAAGGCATCACTCTCAGCCAGGTAATTTGCATTCACAAGGCTCATTTGCTCGATCTCAGGTTGGTCAGTCTCAGACGATTTCTCAAGGAATACAACATTCTCAAAGTCCTGGGAATCATACGTCTCATGGCCAACCAAAATTATCAGCGGCTGAGGTGCAACCACTGTCATCATCTTCTAGCATTTCTCCCTTGTACATAACAGCAGCTGCATATGGAACTCCATATTACCATAGTTTGCAATCTAGTAGCCTACTTCCTTCTCAGTTTAGCACAAGTGGATGCACATTAAATCCCTCGCTAGGGCCTCCACTTGTCACTGCTTATTCTTATCATCAAAATGCTATTCCAGTGCCTTTTGAGAATGCAGTCGGACCTAACTTTAGTTCTAGGGTTCCAGTAGTTGCTTCAGGGGGAAACGCTTTTTTTGGAGTTGACATCCAGCAGTTATATAAGATGTATGGTCAATTGGGTTTAGCTATGCATTCTCCCTTAACTGATTCTTCGTATATGCCTTTCTATCAACATCATTCAATCAATGCTTATAGTACTGCAGCTGCACATCAATATGAGTCAATGATATCCAGGGGAAATGCTGTAGGGAGCTTACCAGGCCTCTATGATCCACAACAAGCTCAGGGTTCTTCTACATATCTAGCTGATCAACTACCCCAAGTCACGAGTGTTAGTGGTGTCAATGCTCTTAATGCTACAAGAGCGGGCACTGTCAGCCCTACTTACTATGGGAGCCCTATGGATATCGGTGTAATGATGCAATTTTCAAATTCACCAATGGGCAGTCCTGTTTTTCAAAGACCACCAGTGGCTGGAGCAAGTTTTTCAGGATGGAAAAATGAGAACATTAAGTTTACATTCAACTCTGAGAGACATACAGGTTCTTTATCAGGGCAGCAAAGCCAAAGAGGCCGCGATAAGTTTGATGATTCAAAGATGTACTCTTTGCTTGAAGAGCTCAAGTCTAACAAAGCTCATAGATATGAATTGCCTGACATTGTTGGACGTGTGGTGGAATTTAGGCAAGTATTATTATTTTTTATTCGATTGTTGTTGGAGCTTATTATGTGGTGTATTGTTTTAGTTTCTGTATTTCCTTTTGCCTCAGCACTGACCAACATGGGAGTCGATTTATCCAGCAAAAGTTAGAGACTTGTAGTGTCGACGAGAAGGCTTCAGTTTTCAGTGAAGTACTTCCACATTCCTCTTTATTAATGACTGATGTATTTGGGAATTATGTTATTCAGAAGGTACATCTCCCAAACTTGTTTCTGACTACTTATCTGATTCCCGCTTCATAAATTCTTCATGTATGAGTATTCTCAAGACACCATGCTTTTATTCATGGCTTTGCTCTTGCAGTTTTTCGAACATGGGAGCCCCGAACAGAGGAAAGAGCTAGCTAATAAACTTGCTGGCAATGTCTTACCTTTGAGTCTTCAAATGTATGGCTGTCGCGTTATTCAAAAGGTTCTCTTTCTTTTAACTATCCTTATCACTTTTGCTGCGTGTTATGCACTTCACTTCTTTCAGAACTGTAATGCACATAGTCTGGCACCTTGTTGAAGTTCTGTGGTGTTCATGAAATTTACATCAGTAGCTTTGAGATTTGTGAACTATATTTGTCATACTGAATTTAGGGAGGGCAGTTTGTTTCTACTGAACTCCAGAGCCTCTTCCACTCCATAATTATCGCAGAAGATCAAGATCTAAACCTACAAAGTCAGTCCTCTAGACTTGCTGCTTTTCTAACATTGTCTATTGTCTCAGATCTAGTCTCGGCTGGACCTTACCATTGCCCTCCAAAAAGGTACCTAAAAAGACCTGTAAATGTGCTACTTGACATCCACTTTCTATGGTTGTATTCTTATACTTTGTCACCTCATTATTCTCTCTCTCTCTCTCTCTCTGTGTTCCCCATTCATAAGACTGTTTCAGATGCACTTTCTGATTGAAAATGAGACATGCTATGATAAATGAGATGACCTCGTTGCATTCTAATGATACTTGGAATTTGGTTGCTTTCCCCCTAACAAATCCATGGCTTAAGTGAGTGTTTACTGTAATAATGTCAGACAGCTGAAGGCTCATTGTGTGGCCAAACAATCCATTCAAGTTTATGATATTGATTATCATGGGGTCTAAAGTAAATTTGTGCGAACATCATGTGGTCAAGATGAGGAGGGACTTCTAGATTGTTATGTGATCATGGTATTTCCTGTGTAAGAGAAAAAAAAATATATAAGTTGTATGATCTGCCATGTTTTGTAGATTAGATGGACGGGTTGTTGGAAACAACATGTGGAAATGAAAAAATGTGATTACTCATTGGTATTTAGTCATGAGCAGTTGAGTCTAATTCAAATCATAATGGATTGTAAGATTCTTGCAAGTTGGGTTCTATTGGACAAATTTCGTCAGTTAAAACTAGAAGTGTGAGGGTAGAGATATAAAAAATTTGACAAAGAACATAATGATGGGATATGTAGCTGGCACCAAATAGCCTGGAATTGCCATTTGTTGTCGTCTGTCTTGTTCAAAGGTAAATGGTCACAAAGCCATGCATGTTGTTCTGTTTTTAGCTAGAGTGATTATGTTAAAAATAAATGAAGTTCTTTTTTGCAGGAAGTTGGATGCTTCTTTTCTTTAGATCCTATGTTTGAGGTCATACTAGAGTTTGCAAGTTTTTAATTTTTTTTAAGGAGAAAAAAAGGCAGAACTAACATTTTCAGTCATGCTGAGAGATTTCTTAAGCCTTTTATCCAGTTCCTGTCAAATCTCATTGAAATTTTCTTGTTGCAGGCTCTTGAGGTTATCCATCTTGATCAGAAAACGCAGCTTGTGCAAGAACTTGATGGAAATGTCATGAGATGTGTTCGTGATCAGAATGGAAATCATGTAATTCAAAAGTGCATTGAGTGTATACCAGCAGAAAAAATTGGCTTCATAATATCTGCGTTTCATGGTCAAGTTGCAACACTTTCTACACATCCTTATGGTTGCCGTGTCATACAGGTCAAGCAAGTTTCTATTCTCCAGTTAGTACTCTGATTTTGAGATGCAGTTACTCTGAAACATTATTTTCCTCTTTGTAGAGAGTCCTGGAGCATTGTAGCGATGAATCTCAAAGCCAATTCATTGTGGATGAGATTTTGCAGTCAGCTTGCCTGCTTGCACAAGATCAGTATGGCAATTATGTCACCCAGGTGAGATTTTGTAATTAATGATGTATTTCATGCATTCATCATCGATTGGAATAATGAAAACTTTGAACATGCTTAATTCGTTGATCCACATGTAATGCCATCTGGTGCGATATTGTGGCATTATCTGCAGTATAACATGGGCAAGGCTAACTAAGTGCAGTCGTTTTTCCTTACTGATCTTTATGTTGCCTTCAAGTTATTATCTATTATAGAGCAAATTAATTGAGTTGTCCTTGAAGTAAAAAGCGGATGGTCTTCTTTCTTCATTTGACAAGCATGCAGAAACATGAGATCCTTTCGCTCTTGGGTTGGTCATTTTTCCATCATGCTTTGTGAAATGCAATGTGCAATTATGAGTGTTATAAAGGCTTAAACTAGACGGAAACATATTATTGAGCCCTTTATTTCACATTCATGCTATGTGTAAACCAACCCGTTCGTTGCACACCCTCATTTCTCCTGGTTCCCTCATTTGTCAGTATACTATGTATGGTCTGTGCAGGCCGTGTCGAGAGTATACCATAGTTAACCCTGTCAATCTTTACTGAATATATGTTGTCAATTGTGTTTGAGTTCTACTTCTTATGATGAAGTAATTTCTCCGTGAATAATTTGTAGATTATCTATACCGGTTTGCTCCTTTTGATTCGACTTATTGTCTCCAGACACATTTCAATTCTCACATAGTTATGTCATTTTCAGCATGTTTTGGAGAGGGGAAAAGCACATGAAAGAAGCGAGATCATCAGCAAATTATTTGGGCAAATCGTGCAGATGAGTCAGAACAAGTTTGCTTCAAATGTTATAGAAAAGTGTTTGGCATATGGTAGTACTGAAGAGAGGGATCACTTGATCAGGGAAATAGTTGGACAAACCGAAGGAAACGACAATTTATTGGTATGCTCAAATCCTTGGCAAATTATTGAATATGTGCATTTTAGTATCCTGATCATCTACTCTTCGTTTTAGATAAAGTTCTGTGATAACACTTTTGATGTGTCTGTTCATAGTTTAGTTGCTCATGAAACTTGGCCAATATTTCTAACGAACGACGATATTTAACAGCTTGTGCATCTTTTGATAGTTGTTTTCTTATCTACATTTTTGGGGTTAGAATCCTATATTTCATTATATTTGCTAATGCTTGGATCAAGAAGACCTCATAGGCAAAGTTTGAAATATAGTTCAGAGCTGGATTTTCAGTTCCAGCTTGGAACGGTATCGTGTTAGGTGTGGTGATGCACACCGAGGGGATGGAATCGGGGAGGAGGAGAGGAAAAAAACACTATAGGAGGAAAAAGAAGAAGACGAAGAAATCAGCTTAACTCAACGTGGAAACTTTAGCCATCTCCAAAACTTAGAGCAATGTGGTTTCCCTAGTTGTAGTCTCACCTGCTTTTCGTCATTCGTTTAGTTGAGTTGAGCAATACCCATTTGAATATGGAATGACCAGCTTGCTGGTTTCTTATCGTTGATCCTACTTCGGTTTTCGCTTGCTAGAACTGGAGGAGTAATCTACTAACCAGTAAGTAGGTTTGATGTAGATTTTGTTCATGAAGTAGCAACTACCAAATGCTCTCAAGTACAGTATTGTCTTAAAATGAATAAATTCTGCCATTCTCTTAGACCTTACCACCCGGTACCGACATTTTTAAGCAAGTAGATTCTTTTGAAAAATTTCTGGAACCTGTTGATGCAGCTGAGTTGTGCGAATCATTTCTCAAGTTACATATCCATTTGTTAGGCTGAATAATTCTTCGGCAATTGCAATTATATCTGGGGTGCTCTTCATTTCCCTTTTCAGGTGATGATGAAGGATCAATTCGCAAACTATGTGGTTCAGAAGATTCTCGAAACATGCACCGATAAGCAACGGGAAATCCTGCTCGACCGCGTCAAAGTTCATCTATCGGCTTTGAAGAAGTACACTTACGGGAAACATATCGTCACTCGAATCGAACAAACATACAGTGAAGGTGTCACACCACCCCTTGATGATAATCTTACAAATAAACTAAACCATTCTTTTCGTAGTTCTTCTACTGGATCTTTATTTAGTTTATAAAATCTGTTCTTCCAGATGTCCTAGAACCCTAAAACAAGAGAAACCACATGCATTTGCGACCTTAATGCTGGAGAACTCCAACGAAGTCCTCAAGGTGGCTTCTGTCATGCCTTCTACAATGCACAGGTCAGACTTAGTACAAGTAGATTCATACTTCAGGTGTATATTGCTTCTATAATACGACGGAAATTCGGTATATTCTCGTGTATTTAAACTATTTATAGGTATCTAACTTTGCGTATTTGAAGGTGTATATTGATAGTATTGTACGACTACTGTTCCTCCTAGATTTGGTTGATAATATATCTCTGATTTGCCTAAACCTTGCTTGTATTTTTATTGTTTAAGTACATAGTAAAAATTGTATAAAACATGTATGTATTTGTGATACTTTTTGTATTGTTTTAAAGATCTTAGAAACCATCTATTATAACTATATATATTTCATTGTTGTATCGATCTTTTAATGCATTCGGTATAATCTTTTTTTTTTTAATTTCAACTAGTAAGCTTTTTTAAGTGTACCAAATAAAAATGTTGTCTCCCATGCCTAATGATATTCAATGAGAAAGAATAATAATATTTCATAGAATTAGTAAAGATATTTATAAAAGAGGAATTTATATAATTGTTTAAGTATTTTTTTAAAATTTTTAAAAAGATAACTGGCCTACCAAAATAGCATTTTAAATTAAGCTAAGAAATTTAAATCAGTTTACAATTAAAAAAAAAAAAAGACTTTTGCATATTCAAATAAAATTGAACCCTTTGGAATTTGGTGATTTCTCTCAGTTGGTTAGAATTACAATATCAAAATAATAAAAATGAGTGTTTTAATTTTTTTGCCCATCACAAAATACAATGCTTATTAAAATAAATTAAAATTTTGATATAATATGTAATTCTGTAAATTAAATTTATTTTAATTATCAATTTAATTGAGCAATTAATTAAATCACACTCTAAAATTTTTAAATAATTAAATCATGCTCGATACATTAAAAAAAAGATAAATTTCAGTCAGTCTCATGGATTCAATCCCTGGGGTGGCCGATCTGGTCTCACGAAAGTTTTCCGGCGACCACCAGGATAAATCAGGAAGTGCATACGGCGGCCAATCAGATGCCCAGCATCTTTTGATTGTGTTCCCCATTTGGAAGAAAATTGTTACAAATACGCCGTAGTTGGGGATCGAACCGCGTGCCCCTGGGTCATAATCCGGATGTCCTACCGTTGCACCATTGCCCCGGGGACAAAAATAATAAATCCCAATCAGTCTCATGGACTCAATCCCTGGGGTGGCCGGTCCGGTTCCACGGAAGTTTCCCACCGACCACCAGGGTAAATCGAGAAGCGCATACGACGGTCAATCCAAATGCCCAGCATCCTTTGATTCCGTTCCTCATTTGAAAGAAAATTCTTACAAATACGCCGTAGTTGGGGATCGAACCATAGGTCCCTGGGTCATAACCCGGATGTCTTACTGTTGCACCATTGCCCCGGGACCTCGATACATTTAAAATTACTTTATGACTGTATTGGATATCTTCCAATGTCCTCTATTTAATTGGATAAAATAGAACTAATTAAACTAAATTATTCGTTTTTTTTACCAATTGAATTTTCAAACTAATTGAATCAAATTAATCCATTTTTATAGGATCAATCGAATAATTAAATTTTACATTAAAATCGAATAGATACAAAAGTTGTTAATTTAGTCGGTAATTAATCGATTTTATTTTTTAAAAAATATTAAAACTTTTTAAATAAAAACTTAATTGATTTAATAAAAAATTAAAATATTTTAATATCGAACCGATTTAATTAAAATAATTCATATACTTTTTTTTTAAAAAAAATTATGAATAAATAAATCAAATTAAAATTTTGAATTAGTTCGATTTTATCGATTATTTCGTTTAACTGAAGTTTTGTTCACTGGAAAAAGTATTTTGAAACATTATTATTAGAAGATGGACAGCAAATGATTAAAATATATGGGTTTAACTGAAATTATCTCATTGTTATTAGAATAAGAGTGAGTAAATATTCAATTAATCAAAATAAATAATCAATTAAATTTAAAATTTTAATTTAATTATTTTAAAAAATTAATTAATTCAATTAATTTAATTCGATTTTAATTTTAAAAATTTTTATTTAAAAATTGAATTAATTAAAATAAAAAAATAATTTTTAAAATTTTAATTAATTGATAAATTTTTAAAATAATATTTAAAAAATAAATTATTTAAATTAATTTAATTTTTAATTGAATTAATCGATATTTAATATATATGATTTATTTAATTTTATTTAAAAATTTGATTTCTTAAAAAAAAAATCGGTTTGTTTAACCGAACATTCAACCCTGTATTAGAAGATCGGCGAGGTTAGGGATCTCTCGTGAACCGAACTCCAGGTAGAAGAGAAGAGGAAGCAGCGGGATCACATGGGGGAAGATCGCAAGGGGGGAGAGGAGGAAGAGAAGAGGAAGAAGCGTGTGGAGTCGCTGGGATGGC
>JBBMKF010000001.1:3828089-3846604 GCA_037834155.1 Curcuma caesia | reverse complement strand
ATTGAAGTCAAAGCTTATAGTATTTTAAAATTTATTTGCAAGTTGATTTACAAAAGAGCTTGTAATCATTCTATTATTGCACAAAATCATGTTTAGGATTTATTTTTTTTAATTTCAATAAGAGTTGTAAAATTAATTTGTAATTTTAAAATATTAAAATATTTGAATTTATAGAGGTGCAATCTACATAGTTTGTAAAATTGCTATATGGATCATAGGACCGCATGATCCGAAAGCACCAAATTACTCTTGGATGGTATATAATCATTTTTTGCCATTTTTTGCGATGAAATCGGAGCAAGATCACTAGAATTGGTAGAATTATAACAGATTTGGTATGCTCCTATATTACAAATGATTCTATGTAATTTTTTAGTGAGGGCTATTTTGTTGGCTTTTAAACTGGATCATCTTGTGAATTGAAGAAACATTTTTGAGCTTGAACGGGGTTATTATTATTGTGTTAGTAGAAATTTTATAGTCTTGATGATAGTTAAATTATTACTTAATTTAAATTTATAAAAGTAATAATGGCATTTGTGGTATTAAGTGTTAAATTAAATGACCTTTCTAGATATTATTTTTAATTATTAATTATGTATCATAAAATTTCAACCCGATCCCAAATCGATCCCCTATAAGATTAGGATCCTACAAACAATAACAATATATGTAACTCGTAGTCCAAATTTTTTACAAAACAATGATTTGAACCCTTAACTTGAAATTTTACTAGTACAAAATGAAGTGGATTTGAAAACTAACTCCTAGTCAAATTTTATAAAACAACAATAAACTTATAGTTTCAAAAATATTATAGCACAAAATGGAAATTTCTTTCAAAAGTTTCTTACCTTTTGAGCAAAAGGTGGAATCCGTCACTCTAACGGTTCCACAGTCATCCTCACAACCATCTATGAGGAGGTAAATTGAGAAGCTATAGTAAACCATGATCGATCTTTGATTTCGTCAAGATTTGACTCCTTATCCATTTCAACAATTCAGCTTTGTCGTAATCAACTCAACTATGCCTCGATAATAAATAAATATCATTTACAAACATAATTTCTCTATTCATTAATCTTAACAAACTGAACACACGTATGTATTTAATTTTAACCATTACTAATTCATTTGATTGACGTTATTCGTGTGAATAAATATAAATAAATTTTTATAAAATCTAATATTAATTTTATTCACGAATATTTGATTATGTCCTCGAGGCCCAATAGAATTAGAATAAGAAGGCCCATCCATGGCAATCAGCCCATCAGCCTAGAAGCCTTCCCCCTGTCTCCTCCATTTCCCTGCCAAGCCCCCCGACTCGTTCTCATCTCTGTGATTTCTCGTATCTCTGACTGGAACCTAAGGAAGGAGACACTCGCAATGCTCACAAAGCGAAGTTGAAGCTGGAGACGATCCAAAGAGCATCGCTAGCTAGCTTAGCTTTCTCAGAATTCGACTGAATCATTCATGTCTGATCGATAGTCCTTTTGATTCATTCAGATGCTCTTCTTCTCTTTCTAGTTAAGAAACAACAATCTTCATCGACTTTGCATCGGCGATGCAGCTAAATCCTTCAACATCAAGAACAGCAGCGATTTGCTATTGACGATCTGAATCTAGATCCTCCTCTGCCAATGTCGTCGGTGCTTTTCTTGCCAGGGGAAGCCGGCCGACGGGATCGGCCGCCACGAAGTCGATCGGTGGGGAGAGAGGCAGAGGCGGTTCTGCTGCACGGCGAGGCCGGACTTCTCCACCCCGGCATGATCATGCACGTTGATTGACAGATTTCAGATGGAACAGATTGGAAATTAATTTAATTGATCGACGCAACTTTTCTTTCAGAATTGCATCTTGTTCTGATAAATCTTGATTCGGGAATTGAGTTGACTTGCAGATCAGACTAAGCGGCGAAGGCAACCGATAAGAACGCCTTCTCAGATCACCAGTCAAACAGCACATGGACAAGGTGCGTGATTTGGGACGCCGAACCTGGTCCGCCATTAAACACATCGAGAGCTGCATCGATCACCACTGCGTCACCTGGGCGTCATCGTTAATCAATGCTCTTCCGTGTACAAAGGCATCGCCCATCGGAAAACGCACACAACTCACGAACCACCACCAAAGTCAACAGCAACAAGCTCGAGAGAATAATCTTCGCCCAGAGCCGCTGCATGCATCAGCATGAACGCAGCATGACGACGAGGGATGAAGGCGACAACTTTATGGCGAAAGCGAGAACTCGAAATTCGGTCTGACCCCGTTTCAGTACGCAACAAAAGTCCAAGGAAAGGAAAGAAAAGGAAAAGGAAGAAAGCCGATGGAACAGCGCAGCTCCTTCCTATAAGAGCGGCCATCACCCACCGTGTTCGATTCACCTTTCTCTCTCTCCGCTGCCATGGCCGAAACAGACACCTCCTCCTCCGCTCTGCGGAAGCCACGGCATGTGGCGAGGAAGTTCCAGGCGCGGCCGCAGCGCGAAGGCGACGGCGCCGTCGTCCGTAGAAGCATTGGAAGGTGATCGATCATCTTCTTCTCCTTCAGCAGTACTGCAATTCGCATCTTAGTTTACAGTCACCGATTCTTTCCTCCTTTTTGGTTCAGGTTTGAGTTGAGGTACTTCGACCCTTTCCTCGTTCTGGATGAGTTCTCAGGTGAGTTCTTCAATCGATCGGCATTACATGAGGAAATCTCATAAGAACTGAAGCTTGATTCTTCTGTGCTACAGTTTCTGCTCCTGCTGGATTCCCTGACCATCCTCATCGAGGTATCCACTGATCGATCCTATAAAATTCGCATCCATCCATTCGTAACTCAAAACTGAATTTTTTTTTTCTTCAATATTTCAGGTTTTGAGACCGTCACTTACATGCTAGAGGTAAATCATTCTCTCTATCCTTTACTCCAAAATTTACATGCTCACATCAAAATAGAGCCATCCACCATCAGTTTGTTGATCTTTCACAATCATGATTGGTGATGCAGTAGGTAGACTAAGGCTTAATCACACAAGGGTAGTAGTATTTGTTGGCTTACGCCATTGACCATGTAAAAATCTCAGGGTGCAGTAACACACGAAGACTTTGAAGGCCACAAGGGCACGATAAAGGCCGGCGACCTGCAGTGGATGACCGCTGGCAGGGGGATTCTGCACTCTGAGATGCCTGCAGGCCAAGGGGTTGCCAAGGGCTTGCAGCTTTGGGTCAATCTCTCTTCCAGGAACAAAATGTGAGTCTTGTCTTGTTTCTGAACAAGTTTAAGCTTCCACACAGTAAAGTAGATACAATACTCCCTTTAGAACACAGCAATGTGGAGCCAGGATTGGGTGGCACTGTAGTAGCTTGGAAGAACCAATCTAATGATTTCAGCCATTGCCAGTGTCTGGTGGTTGGGGGCCTAACTTAGGTTGCACATTTTGTAGGCCATACTGAATTTTCTTAGGCGAATTCGAAAATACTATTGTTTCAGTTTCAGTATTGTTGTAGCAGTTACGACTAAAGAAAATAGCAAGAGAAAAGCATATGCTTATGTATTCTATCTTATCATTGCAGGATCGAGCCGAGATACCAGGAGCTGCAGAGCAAGGACATAGCTTGCACCAGCAAAAATGGCATTGAGGTTCGAATTATCGCCGGTGAGTCGATGGGAGTAAGTTCGCCGGTCTACACGAGGACTCCGACCATGTACTTGGACTTCACACTGAAGCCTTTGGCACATCTTTGCCAACCCATCCCGCCTACTTGGAATGCATTTCTCTATGTCCTTGAAGGTGAGGGTGTGTTTGGTGTTGAGAAGTCCGGCTCTGTCGGTCCTCACCATCTTCTCCTTTTGGGTCATGGAGATGGGCTCGAGGCGTGGAATAAGTCGGTAAAGCCGTTGCGGTTTGTGCTTATTGGCGGTGAACCATTGGGAGAACCGGTGGCACAATTAGGGCCATTTGTGATGAACACTGAGGAAGAGATCGATCAGACAATCAATGACTTTCAATATTGCATGAATGGATTTGAGAAGGCCAAGTTTTGGCGATCAGAGGAAATGATAGCCTCGGAAGGTTAACGTATCGACAACGACTACTACTACTACTACCATGTCGAATGTTTATTTGTCGATACAAAAGTAGTATTAATATATGTCCACTTCGACTAAACCTTTCATTCCATCAAGAAAAATATTCTTTAAATTTATCCAAGAAACATCGTGTTAATGTTAAGATCATGTTGACTAAGTGACTAAGTGTGTTCGATAAATATGTTTGAACGCTAACTAGTCGTGAACAAAATTCGTAAACAATTCATGAAATGACTTGCACAAAACTTATGATGCATGTTTATTCACGAATTTTAGTGAATGACCCGTGCCTATGACCTACAGAAACAGAGGTTTGCATTAATAAAGTTCATAGAAACTAAAGATTCAGTGAAGGAATGGAGTGCAGTACCGATGAAGCAAGATCTTGCTCGCTGAATAATTTTGCGAGTTTGAAATCACCTTCGGACAAAAAAATTTAAATAGATGAATATCTTAAAGATTGACTTCCTAAATGATACATCCTTCCCTTCCTTTATCGAGAGATATCTCTGATGATCAATACTTTAATAGGTATATCCCTGGATGATCGATGCTATAACAATTGTCAAATCAAATCTCAATTTAAGCAGATCATATTTGGATACGACTCAGACTAAATTAACTTTAGATCTTCTAGGCTGATTTGGTTGAAACTCAATTTGATATGATTTGTATTCGGTTTACATCAATTTGACCAAATCCAAACTCATTTTGATTGAACCTAAACTCGACTAGATTTAATTCGAGCTCGTCTTACTTTTGACTTGATAATGCCTATATATATATATATATATATATGAATAAATTATTTATAAATAATATTCATAAATAAAATTTATAAATCATATCCTCAATAAATAAAATTATTATTAAACTCATAAATAAATAAATTTATAATATTAAATTTTAATTAATTTAAAATTATAAAAAAAATTAATAATCAAATAAATTTAAATTAAGAATTAGATGACATTTAAATGAACTAAATTTAAGTCAAATTTAATCCAAACTAAATTTAAAAAATCAAGATAAATTTAATTATTTTATCAAATAAATTTGCAAGCTTACCTCATTTACCGCCCTACTCGAATACAAATAAAGGCTCCCTAGAAAAAACAATCGTCTGTGAATCTTGCCGTGCGCTCAACAATTGTCATGCAAAGGCTACGGAACACTTAATCAAGGAGAGTTACAATAAAGGGTGGGACCGATTTCTTAAGCAACGAAGATTTTCAAATCTTACCTAAAATACATTAAGAAGTTTAAAAAATTTATAACACTGGACCATTTTCAAAATTCATTCACGTTTCTTGATTTATAAAATTTTTTTTATAAAATTAAATCAATAACCACCAGAATTAATCAAATCCTCAATAATTAAAAAATAAAAAATAAATAAACTTAAATTTATTTTTCTTAAGTTGAACTAAATTGTAGAAAAACTTTCTTTATTAATTTGGCGGTTTCATCCACGGGAAAGCGTGCAAATTAAAGAAAAGGCGGGTCATCTACCATCTTTACTATCTACGTGGCTTATTATCTACTCACACGTTCAATTTTAGATATTTTTGTTTTTATTTTTTGCCGCATTCAAATTTCCGACGCAATCTGTTCGCGACGAGACTCGTTACCAACTCGGAGGTCCACGACGTGGGGCGCGATTGGACAACGCGGCAGCAGCGTGACGCGAAGCCGACGGCGAGGGCGAGCCACCCGCAGCCGTCGGATGAGCGAAATCCCACGTGGTGGTCAAACTGGGCGGCTCCGCGGGATTTGACCAATACACCCCAGGAAAACGCGAGCGAGCCCGTCCAGAAGACGTCCACCACGCGTTCGACCACCCTTTTCCATATGTCCTTTTCTTTTTTCCGTCGCGTGCCACGTCATCGTCGGCGTTTCTGGCTCTCCCTAATAAAACCCCCACCGCTGGCTCTTTTCTCGCCCCAATTTCTTCCGCCAAACCCCCAAATTCTTTTGTTTTTTTCTTCTCCTTCCGATCTCGATCTCTCGATTCCTCGATGGCGCAGCGAGAGGAGGAAGAGGCGAAGCTCCGGCGGCTCTGCGTCAACAACTGCGGCTTCCCCGGTAACTCCGCCACCAACAACATGTGTCAGTCATGCTTCCAGGCGGCGGCGGCGGCGGCGGCCTCCGCTTCGCCTCCCCGATCCTGCTCCCCCAGATCCGCCCCTCCTGCCCGCGCGCCGGCACCGGTGAAGCTTCCAGAGGAGGGAGATCCGAAGGGGGAAGAAGTCGCCGCCGCGGCCGTGGCGGCGCAAGCGCCGGAGAGGGCGGCGAACCGGTGCTTCTCGTGCCGGAAGCGACTGGGGCTGACGGGGTTCCGGTGCCGGTGCGGCGAGCTGTTCTGCGGCCAGCACCGCTACTCGGACCGCCACGAGTGCAGCTTCGACTACAAGACGGCCGCCCGCGCCGCCATCGCGCGCGAGAATCCCGTCGTCCGAGCGTCCAAGATCGTCAGGGTTTGAGATCGTTGTGCTTGAGGTAGCGTGCTGGCTAGTTGCTTGCTTAATTCTGTGTGAAAGACAACGAGGGAGGGGAAGCGCCATTAACGGTGGAGGAACAAAGAACAAGATGAAGAAGAATGCTAGAGAAACATAATCCCTTTGTGTTCTGCTCCTCTAAAATCTGTAAAACAAAACAAAACAAAACAAAAAAAATCTCCTTCCCTGTTATTCCATTGCGATTCGTTTATTGAGATAAATGAAGTATATTATAGATTGGGTGGATAAACATTACGATGAAGCAGAATCAGCAAAATTCATAGCTAAAATAACAGAGACCACATACCTCAGTGTTCAATTCCTGTCCTTGGGGAGCATCAAGATATCACTTAATTGATTCATCATCATCCAAACCAAGTACCTCTGTTAACCATCTAGACCAATTTCCTATCTGCACAAAAATTCACAGCTAAATTAACGCATATATACACTGCAGTCGAGCATGTAAGAACAAATGTTTCATAGTTAACAAATTTATTTTAGTATAAAACTGATTTAAAGCTAGGCTATTTGCTTGAACAGGATCAGTCATTGGTGGTTTCCAACTTCCAACTCAAAAGATGAATAAATCAGGAAATAGTAACTGAAGCACACAGATTCTGCAAATAAAAAAGAGTCTATAACATCGGTAAGATCCTTTCATCAACATCCAAAAGAACATTACAGATAACAACACATACAGAATTTTTTAGTTGTGCACCAGATCCAAAGCTTAAATCCCCAGCTGGAATTGGCAAGACTCTTGGGTCAACAATTGGATCAGAGATAGGATCTGTAGGAATCTCATGAGCCTACTCACGCAAAAAAGTATGTTAGCAGCAATATAAGAATGGATGTCTCACGTTACTAAAAATTATAAAATAAATAACCAAGAGCAATTAGATACAGCTCCAAGAGAATCTATAAATATGTCCAAAAATAATCAATCAATTCACTAGTTGAAATTTTGAATGGATCGGGGTGGCTGAAAGTGTAAAGAGAGGCCAAATAAAACTTTACTTAATATATAAGAAAATGGATTGAAATATTACTAGTGATATAGCATCACATAAAGCATGATGGAGGGCTAATGGACTGATACTGATATGGAGGGGAATGACTCATGTTATTTTTTCTTAGAAAGCGGCATCTCATCATTGTTTGGCTCATGAAAATTTTTATTTTTGCTTTTGTAGCTTTCAAAAATTAAAATAAGACCATTGAAAATTTTAAAAAAAGTTATCACAGCGTTCCCCTCCCCTCTAATAAATTTGAATATGCCACAATAATCAATTCTAGATATTTATTCTAATTTCTCTATCAACTTTCAAATTTTATTTTCTAAAAAATGAAAAATAAAACAATATGCAACCAAACATTGAGAATTCAAAAAATTAACTACAAATCAGTTATATTGCATCAAAAGATTGATAGAATCTATTGAAATTTGGTCTGACGCAATCAAGTTGGAGTTGGGATAAATTGAGATGACTTGACTTATCTAACCTTCCCTTGAATCTTAGCTTGATTTATAAAGAACTCACATGGAAAGAAGAAAGTCTTCGTTGATTAAGCTTTTCACAGCTCTAGATTCTCCACAAGTTAAAGGATCATTGGTTCAACCTTTCGATCACCTTTTAGACTCAACACTTTGCCATTCTTTCTCTTGTCTACTATTCATTGACCTCATGGTTTTTTTTGGGGTTCTATCCAAAAGATTTCTTACCAATGGAAATATCTTCTATTTTATAAACTCATGATCTTTTTCATCTATTTTTAATATGAGACTTTAATTGTATCCTAACAATAATATCTCTCGATTGACAACAATCCTAAAATTGTGCTTCCTTAATTAAAAACATTTAACCACTACAACATTGAACACTAACAATTTAGTGTTAGTAATCTATATCAAACTATAGATTCGCCACAAGATTAAGTCGATTGAGCATGGTTATTAGGACAAGACAGGTTATTGTGAATCAAGAAAGAAGACAATAATCTCTCTCAATCGACAACAATTCTGAGATTATCCTTAATTAAAAATTGACTAACCCTTATAACATTGAACATTAATTAATAACACTGATAATTTAGCGTTATTGATATTTGTATATAAAAATTATAATTTTATTGTTTGTTGAAATCTGTTTTTATTATGTATTAATTTTTATTAAAAATGTTACATTATTTGTATATTATATTATAAATAATTAGATATGTAATGACACATATTAGGTATTCTTCTTAGAATTTTAGATGCTTCAAATGTCAAAGCATCTGTAGTAATTTTATGTATGAAATAATTTTATTATATCTTTTTTATTTTCTTATTTTTTCCTGACTGATTCCGATTTCATGGATCCTATCAAATCTTATACATCTAAGACCCATATAGCTGACCCCCACAACACAACTTTTGTCATTAATGATGATGATGACAAATAGATGATGAGTGATCGCTAAACATACCGTTCTCGCCAATACAGGTAAGCAGCCACACTCATGGCCTCCAGCACGGACTCGACATATTCTACTGAAAGCATCATGAAATGCACTTTTCCACAAATTGGTAGAAAAATTTCTCTGCTGCTGATCACCCAGTGATGATCCTAGCAATTTTCCTGAGATTCTTGGTGTGTACGAGTCCCTCCACTGGCATTTGCATGTGGGGTGCCAATGTCTGAAATATAAAATCACACATGAACAAAAAGGAAGTTGTTAAGAAAGTACATGTGAAGAACAAACAGAAAGCAAACTGCACTATGCCAAGATCTAAACATGAAAGAAATAGAGGATAACCAACAGTCTCATTCCCTTATTTAATAGTTAAATTAAAATGACTAGAGATGTTCAACTCATATAATCTGGGCCAAATGGTACACATACTGAGGTAGGTTAAATTTAGCTCTTTTATTTTGATACTTCACATAAACCATGCAGTCTCTAGCTTACACAACAAAACCAGACTGGTTGGTTCAACCAGATAACCAGGAAACCCAGGGCTACTGTAGCCAATTGGAATTTTGGAACATTAGAAAATTTTCTTCTGAACTGGATTTTTGACCTGTTTAACCTAAAAACCCATAGCCAAGGAGGTTCGTAAGTTCACCTCCAGGCACCAGATTTTTCTGGATTTTAAAATACTATCTAGAAAATAGACACAGTAATAACCAAAAGTAAATAAACAAAATGTTCAATTCAACCTCTAAGCTTAAACAGTTAAACCTCAACTAAAGTTAAGCCAGATATTAGACACTTAATAAATAATCTTCCCGCATCATCGAAATCATTTTGCTAAATCAGAATAAATAAAGACGTTCAAAGTTCAGATGCAATCAGGAAGAATTATCCTATCATAGCATGTCAGGTCCTATCTATTGGTTTATAATTTCTCCTGCATGAAGGGATTCTAAAAAGTCAAGAAGACTTCTTTTAGTTTAACTTAATGACTAAATGATAGTCTCATCTAGAAGACTTACTAACAGTCATTAATGTCTAAAGAAACAGTATTTTTGACTGCCATAATATGTATATGCAAGACAATGTGCAAAATGTTTGCACTTTCAGAAAATAGCAGCTGATTTGAAAATCCCAACAATTGAAATTGATAACCAGGCATGTAGCCATTGGCGTGTTTATGCTGAATTAGCTATGAAGCAATCAAAATTTTTTAAAGGAAGAATGACCTACAAATTTTCTAACTGTACTAAAGAAAAAAAGAAATAAAACTTACTTGCCACCACACTGATTCGACAATTCATGAGAATATCCAAGATTCAATCTTTTCCGGTGGTTGTGTAAATGTGTTTGTGACTTTCCAGTCATATATCAATGGTAACAGCCCAAGGCTTTTTCCTTTCTTCTTGCCAGAATTGTTTTTCCATTTCAGTGTTGTATGTTGTTCGTCAGTTTTCCTTGCACCACCATTTGATGCAACAGTCATCATAGTTGCATTGAAATTGGACTAGTTGCCAAAAGTTTGACAAATAAACTCTCTGAGAACAACCATATTCGACAACCAGAATGTCAACCTAAGATAAGTAACCAAATTATTAGTTGATCAACAAATGCATACATCCTTAATTCTTTGATACAGAATTTCAGTACCTCGAAACATCATTACTTCAGGATTTTGCAATGAGTACAAGTCCTGACACTATTTTTTGCAATTGTAGCCTTCTTGTCCTGAGTCCAATATTTGCAAACATGAATATATAGCCTAGAAAGACGCCGAGCTCGAGTGTGAACCTTATGTGCTGAACTTCCATGCACTGGTACAACAGACAGAATAGAGAGACATTTCAAGAGCAGCAACTTCTCTGAGTTCTTCCTCAAGTTTTTCGATTCTGGAATCCATCTCCTCAATCTTCTGATATACATTCACTTTGTCATCATTGATGGCATTCTCTTCGACTGTTTCATCATCTGTGCCATTACTCTGATTGCACACAGGAGCCTCATCCATCACATCTATTTCCTTAACCTTTTCAATTGTTTTGTCAGTTTCTTCAGACACTTCTGATGAAGTTATGGAAGAAACAATTGTATTCTCCTTTTTATTGGTAGGAGTTTTAATTGATATTGGTTCTCTGACAGGCATTTGAGAATTCTTTTGACTCATACTTGATGTTTTGAGCATCAGTTTAGCATGTTCTTGACGATTAGCACTTCCTCTCAAGGTGCGAGTACTATTCTCAGATGGTTCTCTTTTTGAAAGCTTCTTTGGAACCCTTGATGCATTTTTTATCTTGTTGTCATCATTAGTTGCAGTTTCTCCTTGAGATGAAAGTGAATCCCTTGCTGGTTCATAATCAGTCTCTCCATCCTTACCATTCTTAATATCCTTTTCCAAATCACTTAAAAGATCATCTATTTCTTCACCACACTCTTTAGCACCCATTTGTTCAGCTTGAACCAATAGCAAGTCTTCAACCCAGTAGATTCCTTGATATTATCTTAAGTTGCACCTCACGTACCTTTTCCCCAGTAGGGTTAGAAGAATGGCAACAGAAATCAATTTTATTTAAGTTACCTGCTGAATGTTCAATCTGTGCCATCGACACTGATGTTCTCCCTGCAGTAACCTTTTGAAGTATCTGTGCAATAATCACAGAATTGATCAGCAACCCATGAGTCCACCTGTATCTAATCATCCATTAATGTATCGCCGAAGGTACCTAACATATTAAGATGCATGGATTCTGTGGTCTTCTTAATTCTTCTAACTTGTTCGTAATTTTTCATCAAAGAAACTCCAAAAGAAATAGCAGAAATTATCACAAACTGGAAAAAAAATATCATAAAAATAACTAAAATGAGATAAACTTGCAATCAGCAATATAATATCTTAGCTGAAAACATCACTGAAACGTGATCAAGTAAATCAGATTACTTATCATAAACCGCAAATTGTTTCAAAACATGGTGAAAGAAGAAGAAGAAAGCTATCAGAGTTCATAGGGGAACATTAGTGTCGCACCTAAAATTTGGAAGAAGATTGAGACAGTTAAACATAAATCCTTTCATAAAATCATGTATTGATTAAAAGGTGGAGTTGGAGGGGGCACCATGTGTTCCCACAGAAGAGTCATGTGCAATGCATACTCATGCATAAATCATATGACAATCCAAGTCAAATGCAACACACATGAGTAGCATGGTGCACACGTGCTGACAAGTACACTTAGCAAAAGAGACATAAGTGCATGGCACACATGTGGTTCAATGTGACACTTTGCTAGTGAACATTACACTTCATACATAGGCATCGTTAAGTCACATAATTTATTGCTACATAAGAAGTCTTCCTCCCTTTAACTGCCAAGTAGGAGGGTCAATCCATGTGCGAGTTGCACAACAACAATTGAGTTTGAGCACAAGTAGTGTGATCTACCAAACCAACATATTTGTGTGAACAAACAATTCAAAATGTGTGATCTAAATCATTATAGTGACATGAGAAAAATTTAGATGATTACAACAAAGGATGCATGTCAACAAAAAAGTTTAGATTAATGTATATAAGAATTAGAGTGGCCTAGGCAAATTGACTTCAAGTTCAAGAAAACTCACAACATGTTAGCATTCACTATTCTCAATTTAGTGACAGCAACCTTCTTCCCAACAAATGAAGTTCCAACCAAAACTATGCACATTGGCGAGTTGATTAGATAGAGGCGTCAAAACAATCAATCAAGGCGAGCAAGGCATAAGCCCAATCGGCCTGCTTACGTGCCATGCAAGATAGGTTGGACACGATACGATTTTTATCACCAGTTGTGCCTGACACAACATGTAATATTAGCAAGGGTTGCCCAACAAAAGCCTAAGCCCAATAAACATAATAATTTAAAAAATACTAAAAATTTATGAGAAATTAAAAAGGGAAATTTCAAAAAACAAAGAAATATAAAAATTTATTTTAAATAAATAAGTTATTTTAAATTTATTTTTTATTTTTAAATTCTTGGGTTGGGTCAAGCACGTAAATTGCACCAAACTCAAGGGCTAAGCCAGTAGCCACCCTACTCAACTTAGTCAAACTGAGTTCAACATGACGATATATTCCTTCACAGGTCATGTCGGGCATGACCAAACCAGTCCTCATCGAGTCACTACTTGGCTCGATTTACAGCTCTAACATTAGAAGAACTTGTTTTCTAGTTGTATGGAAACAACTCTTCTTCAACAATGCAAGCTATAGAAGAAGCATAAATCATGATATGCTTGAAGAAATTTGTTGGATCTCAGTTGCACACCAATGGTGCGGACAATGGAACCTTCAGGAAAAATGACTATGCTATCAAGGATCATCAATTGATACAAGTCCATCATTTTTGACCCATCAGCATCCAAAATTCTCAAACACAAATAACAAAATTGAACCTTTTAGAGAAATGTACACTTTGATGGTTGTATAGAAAGTCATGAACCCTATAACTAATTTAAAGAATCACCATTACGCCACACATAGAATTTATTTTTGGAACTGCACAAAAAGAGTGATCTGCGCATTTATATAACGCTTAATATTAATAAATAGCAACGAGGGTTCAGCTAAGAGAACTTAGAATTCCATGTCAAGAAGTCAACCAGAATGCATCTCCATAGCGTTGTTTGCTAAAATCATTTTACCTTAAATCTATCTTTCAAAATGAAACACGTTCCAAATGCGAAGAAGCCTACCAGAATGCATCGCCACGTGAACTCGATAATGTAAGTTTATTACCTACTCACAGGAGGAATATCGCAAAGAAGTTAAGATTCAATAGTGGTGTCGAGACACTTTTGCACGGACTTTAGTGCAAAAACAAAAACAAAAAAAAAAACACCCAACGACGTCCAATGATACGATTCTCAGTGATAGACACCTAATAGAGCCAACACTCCTGACGCGTCTTGGCATAACGCCGATCTTCAAATTCCAGTATCACAAGGCTAACTACAGATCCAAGTAAATAGAAAAATCAATAGGCGAATGAATTTAGTTCGAGAGCACCAGCCATCAGACCATACAAAAGCAATGATCGATGAGTGACGAAAACAACAAAAGCAATCGAGCACAACCAAATGTTCCAGAACTATGCAAACAGCATAAAAAATGCACCCATTTTAACTCGGATGCTGACCTTTAGAGGCTCAGAGCAATGACTGCATCGAAGGTAAAAGACAGTGTGTAGATGTCAACAAAACCTAGGCTCCTACAGATTGCCCGCAAAAGAGATCCAGTCCATCCCCCAGCGCTGACAAGAAGCCAACAAAAACGCAAATGTCCGGAGTGAAATGGCTACTTTCCAGAAAAGCAGACAAGGCCCACAAGACAAACGACAGAACAGCGAAGCGAAGAAGAAAACAATGGAGAAAAAAGTTCGGGATTCACCTCCTCGCCCGCAAATGGCGCCTCCGCTTCTCGATCTCCGCAAAGAGGGCGGCAGTTCATCCGCACAGTTAACTGAGCACGAATGCCGGACTCCACCAGCAATCTATGAACTCATCTTGATGGAGAATTTGAGCTCCGTGCGCAGGCGCGATCGCACGCAGCAACTCCCTCTCTCTCTCTTCCCCAGACTCGTTGATAGATGCTGCAGTGCACGTGATGCGCGATAAAATATTTAAGAAAATAAATAAAAATAATAAAATTTGCATATCAAGATGAATATTTTAGAAGCCTTTATATATGTTGTACGTGTCACTGTCGATCGTGATCGAGTCGAATTCTGATTAAATCATGATCGGTGACCGATCGAGAAAGGATCGACGTGCAACGCCGGCCCGTCCTCTGCCGTTCAGTGATCGTGATTCAACGAGAATTCGGCCCGATCGCGGTCGGCAGTGGCCGCGCCACTATTGATTGCGTGATTTCGTTGTTTCTAGTCGAATTACGTCGGATTCCGACCACTATCCGATTGGAATCTGACGCCGGACGGAGTGTCGACGAGTGGCACATCGATCGCACCCGAGGCGGCGGCCGACAATAGCCAGATGATGCGACGAGAGCAGCGGCAGCGACGATGGATTGACAATTTCGCACAGGAAAAATCACGCAACATAGCATTTCTCATATATAATTAGAATTGTCAAAAAGAATTTTTTTCATTATTCATAAGAAAACATCTCGCCCTATAATAAAAATAGAATAGGATGCTATTTTAATTATTAATGAAAAATAAATACCCTTTTAACAATTCTAATAAAAAAGACCTTTTGTCCAATAAATTTAATCTTACAGTAAATTTATCGGACGTAAAAAACCCAATGTGCTGAGCTGTTGGACTACTTGGTAGAATGCTCAAAAGCCCATGGGCCTTCATTTGTCGAGGCCGGGGCGCACGTGCGATGGACCTTCCAATTTTGGCGTCTATCGAGCTAGGTCAGGCGATCTCGATTGAGCCACGCGTCAACTAAAAGAGACTAGACCTAACAAGAAGGATGAACTAGCATGAACCGAGATGCTTACGAAGATATGTAGTAGCTAAACTCAAAGAATACCTTAATTGTTTGCCAGGAATGTCCACAGCCAGAGCATTCTTCCTTTACGCATGGCCCTTTCAGGAATAAGCTAGCAGAAGACATCTTCATCGGCTGATGGAGCCTCGAGGCTTGCTCTCAACGCGCATCTGATTCTGCTCTCACTGCCCTCGAGAATCGCATGAAGTCGACTCCTCGCCCCTATCTCAACAGTTAAAACGTCGCACAGCTCAAGCCTCGGTGTTGCTGACTTCTTTTTACCAGGCCCCATACAGGTCAACCTGCTCAAGTCAACGCCCTTTAATTACTATGGCTGCCGCCGTCGTGTTCAAACACGCGTCGTGCGTAACTTGGCCTTCGGCTCGTCGACGTTGACTTAAGAAAAGGGGAAGAATCTATTGAGGCAGTTGTGGCCGACGCGCTCGCTCAGCTGGATCTGCAGCCGTGCAAAGTAAATCACACGGCGCTGGATCGCATGGTCGTTTTCATGTCGTCGAATTATTTCCGCTACCCTCCGTCTGTCGACAACCGGACGGCGGCGACCTCCGATCCGATCCATCACCCAACGAGAAAACAATTCTGAAACATTGACGTCATTCTCACTTCCTGACTTCTTGTGGAAATTAATGGATTAAAAAAATTGAATATTTGAATTAAAAAATAATAATCTGAATCAGATTTCTTAGCAGCGAAAAGGCCCCCAATTTGGTAAAATGCGTCGAGGGTAAGTCGGTAAATACGGAAATACGGCGCCGAAATCGGAGGGCTAGATTCGAGGGTGTTTTTGTCACTTTGCTTTATAAATAGCGGGCGGAGGCGGAGGTACTCGGATTAGTTTGGCGCTGGTGGTGCTCCGGCGGAGAAAGGTTTTGGGTGAGTGGAACAAGTGGAAGATCGGTTTTTTTGATCTTTTCTCTTTTTGTTGATATTTTGAGTTGAAGATGCAGTAGATTTAGGAGTGTCTTTTTCATTTGAGATTAATTTATGGGGGATTTAGGAGAGCAGAGGAGGAAGATGATCTACGGATCTCCTCGGCCGGTGGAAAAAGAGGAATCTGATTCCGAGCTCCACTTTTACCAGCAAGATCAGAACCTGCAATTGAACTCCGGCCTGCTCCGTTTCCGTTCGGCTCCGAGCTCTCTTTTCGGAGAGCTCGCCGGCGGCGCCGCCCAGAGATGCTCCCAGTTCCAGCCGCCGGAGTTTGCCAGCTCTCAGCCGGCCGGCCCTTTCTCTTCTTCTCCGGGCATGATTTACCATCACCCCGTGCAGACTCACTTACTGAACCATGGCTTGGCGGAGAGATCCAACCACAAGGAGATGCAGCAGCAGCTTGAAATCGGCGGCGGGAGGAAATCTTCCAATCTGAGCAATCTCGCACGGCAGAGTAGCACTCCTGCCGGTTTTTTCTCTCACTTGAATTCCGACAACGGTACCATCTCTTACTTTTTATCTGTGGGAATGAAAACCCTGTTTCATTTTAGCAAAAAAAACATCAAAGAGACAACAAAACAGTGATTAAAATCATCAAAACTCTCCTCTTTATAGTTTTAACGGTGCAAAGTTCTGATTTTTGGATCGGATCCTGATTTATTTTCCTGATCGAATGCTTCAGGTTATGCTCTGATAAGAGATCTGAGCGAAGGTTTCAGAAACGGGGGACCCGGTCACTCCGTGGGGGATTCAGGCAGCAGGCTAAAGAACCCGATGAGCTTCTCCTCCAGGCAAAGCTCGCTGATGTCGCAGATATCGGAGATGGGGGACGAGGAACTGGGCGGAAGCAGTCCTGACGAGAGTAGCCAGCGTTACGCCGCCGGAGTTCCGATGACATCTTGGGCCGAAACCTCGTTGCTCGCCGGCAACAAGCTGTCAGGAACAGGAAGCAGAGAGGATGAAGGGAAGGCGGTGGAGCTGAGGAACCATGTCGCAGGTCTCCCGCACCAGCTCAGCTTGCCAAAGGCCACCGCAGAAATGGCCGCCATGGAAAAACTCATCCAGTTCCAGGACGCAGTCCCCTGCCGGGTCAGAGCCAAGCGGGGTTGCGCAACGCACCCCCGAAGCATCGCAGAGAGGGTCAGTCAGTCTTCTCCTCCTCCCTTCTCCATCTGAAAACCCTAATCGGATTAGGCTCTTGACCTGCATCAGTCTTGATTACCAGGTGAGGAGGACCAAAATCAGCGAAAGGATGCGGAAATTGCAGGAACTGGTTCCAAACATGGACAAGGTGAGCATCTCCATTCCTTCCAATGGAACAGTATCTGTGCCAAGACCTTCATTTAACTTGCCCCAGTGATCTGCAGCAAACCAACACAGCAGACATGCTGGACTTGGCCGTCGACTACATTAAGGATCTCCAGAGACAAGTCAAGGTGTTTATTTCATTCTAATCACTGTCTCATGCTTTGGTCATCTCCTCGATCGAACCTTCACTCGATGCATGTTTTGTTCCTGTTCAAGGTGTTAAGGGAAGGCCAAGCAAGCTGCACCTGCTCGTCTAGGAAGCAGAAGCCTTACCACAACTCATGATCGGGCGATATATCTGTAGTGCGCAGTGTACCTAGTTCCTTTTACTTTAAGTTTCAAGTAGTTTCTCAATAAGGAAACCGGCACTGTAGTTTTCTTCTTAAACGATGGCCAATTGGCAAACGCAAGTCGTATTTGAGGAATTGAATGCAGACTTTTGGTTGGGAGAAAAGGTATGTGGAGCAGCTGTATCCAACGAAGAAGACGAAGTGATCATCCTGAGATCTGCCTTTTTTTTTTTACCACCTCCACTGTTGGTGGATGCAGAGCCACCATAATCGTCTTCGTCGTCGTCGTCATCATCATCAGCCTCACCACTCACGGAGGTGGCTTTGCCCTCGTGCGTCGTCGGCGTCAGAAAACGGGATGCACGGAGTGTGGGCAGCAGGTTTCCTTTGCTCGACGGCAGAAGTGAATGGCCACTGCAGCGACAGCAAGGAGATCGATTGA
>JBBMKF010000001.1:3801147-3813615 GCA_037834155.1 Curcuma caesia | reverse complement strand
TTAGTTGTTCATATTTCTCCCATACTGAACCACATTGCTGCTGAAAATCCAGCAGTGAATGGATCTTCTCCAGACCACATCCTCCAATCCTACTCAAATTGATCATTTTTTGAATAAATATTGCAAGACATCTTTCAATTCCTACATGATTCCATTGTTTTTAGAGGGATCTCAATCACTTTTCATTGATTCTTTACGATTCCAGATTGGACAATTGCCTGAGATATTGGTAAGAATTGGATTGGCACTTGCTGATCCTGCCTGAACCTTATTGGGATCAACCAAGTTTAACAACTATTGTTTCAACAATACGTCGTCTAAGACATTGCCTATTTTTACATCAATAATCAATAAAGTAATTTAGGTTTTCTTTAATTCCAATAAGACCAGCAAAACTCAGCCTGTCTAGGAATGCTACTAGGATTCTGATTGATGTATTTCCGCCAATCTTACAATATGTAGAGTCTAGACCAAAATATCTCAAAATTAGATGCTAAAACTGGACCCATCTCCAAAATTATTCCAAACTCTCAACTCAACTAGGGACTGGATGACTTATTATCAGTATTTAAAGTTGGTTCCGTGTCAGTCGGCATGAGTGAAACATTTTGTTATGCCCGCCAATTCCGGCACGTGGAACAGCCCTGCACCACGGCACTAAACCTTCCACCTGGCCTCCCCTTCTCCCTTCTTCCTCCTTTTTAACGCCAGCACGCAGATGCAACCTGAGTGACGCAATGAAACCCAAACTGTGGGGGATGACAAAACCAGAGCAGCAAGGTGCGACAGAACTAGAGAGATGCAAAACAAAGCATATTCATCTCCTTCCCCCTTCTTCTGCTCCCTCCTCTCTTTTCCCCTTCTTCCTCCTCTTAGACATCCAAAATCGAAGCAAGTTCTTCCTCATCTTCTTCCCCTTGTCCTCCTCTTATGGTGTTTGACACATCATCGGCACGTGATTGGCACACAGAACCATCTCGAGCCGACAGGGGAGCGAAATCCCGACTTGGCTCAAGGTTTCAGATCTTTCTTATAATACACAGAATGTTTTTTTTCTCAATTGCTCATTTTCTTGACCTCATTGAACAAATCAGAAGCTATATGAGCTTTAAGGCTTGAAAATTAATGGCATCAAGATTACTTACATATGGAAGTAATTTCATCAAACCCTTAACTAAGTCTCATCAAAAGCACCAAGATCTCTCGAAATATTTCATGTATTTTTAATAAATACTTAGAAGTTCCATGAAGTTGTAAAATAATCATCTGGTATTTTCAGTTAAAAACATAAAACACTAATCATCACGTATTTTCAGTTCTTGACACTCTAAAAATAAAGACAGCACATCCAGCAATCTGCAATATGTTAAAAATCAAATGCCGCATGAGAACATAGAATAGAAAATTAATTTACCTTTACGATGAGATTGTCAATGACAACCTCATCCATAGGACTGCCAAATGTAATATTGAGCATATACTTTCCATCCAACTTGAATAGAAAATCTTGCAATGGTAAACCATAGCCAACAGTGAATGATGTTTGCCAACCACCAAATATTGGAAATCTTGGCTCTATTTCTAGTTGTGTCTGCAGAGATAACATAATCTCATTTAAGATCATATGAATGCCATAAAATTAATCTAATCTTACAATGACCCGCATACATGGCGGCTCTTCTGAATGAGAGATCACCTTTCTAGAATCACCCCACAAATGTGAGGTTGAAATGTTTCCAATTTCATCTCTGTAATATATAGAATGTGCCCTTGGTGGCAATCTAAAAATTAAATGATTAAATGATGAAACCCCTCTTATTGACGGTCTGGCTTGATAGTCGAGCCTGTAGAAAAAGGATAAAATAAATTTCACTAACAAAATTTAAATGGATCAATTATAAACAGAAATAGCAATGCAGCAGAAATCTACCTGGAAAATCCTCCATTTGTTCGGGCACCTCCATGGACAAGAGTATAGTGTTCAGTAACTTGAACATTACCCCAATGAGAAATCTCAATCTCACGCAACAATTCATGTGCAACTGCAAAAGGATTATTATTTTCAAAATGAAGAACTATAGGAGAGTAGGAGAAGGCAGGAAGCTTTTCAAATGGGCCATATCTAATTTCTGAATCAACAAGCTTTGAATTTGGATGTTTTGTGTAAGATTCAACTCTTCCACCAGGCAATCTAATACCAAGAGTCTGCATTTTCACTTTGTAAGGAGACAAATAGTAGGCACTATCCTGGTAGAGTACAAGTTGCACATCAGCTTGAGTAATTTCTTCAGGAAATGGTTGCAGAGAATTAGTGAATACAGTAAGCACATCCAAAGTAATAGCTCCTCCCTTTCCTAAACCATTAGTTAAGGACACAGAATAAAAAGTCAACTCTTGGGGCATTCCTTTTGGTTCAACTAGTGTAGTAGGAAGACTAACACTAGAACCCTTTTCTTTTCCTTTTCCTTCACTATAAAATGTTTTAATAGCTGCCAAGTTTTTTGCTTGCATATTAGGAAATGCCAGCAAAACTTCTGATGCAATTTCATTACCAACATTCTCTACCTAGAAAGAGAAAATAAATAAATAAACAGATTAGACATCAATGTGTAAATCATTTCCAGAACCTCAAAACTAAAAAAGAAAATATATGTTCTCAAACCTAATTAACATGATTTGTGAAACCCATGATTCCCAGAGACTAAGAAAGGAGGATTATCTCAAATGGGTTCACAAAATGTTATCACGTCATAGTAAATTTGTTAATATTCTGAAGATACTTCTTTCTCCTAAAATTTTTTGCTAGCAAATGTTTTGAATTATAATAACGTTTGCATTTTCACACTGCATCATGACATCACTATATGGTTGTTTGTTGTGACACAAGCAGCAAGGGAATCAGGGAAACAATCTCTTATCTTGCAGGCAAGGTTCCATACTTCCAGGGAGTCTGACACAATAACTAAATGATTTACCATAAAGCATTATGTATGAAATAACATTTTTGCATCAGGAGCTTGATTCATACTTCCAAAGCTAACCAATCGGCCTTGCCCAACCCAACTGAACTGAACCAACCAGACTGACGGGCCCAAGTGGACCGACCCACTGAACTGACCAACCCACCCAACCCAACTTAACCAGACCACTCCGGACCAAATATCTGACCAACGCAACTTGACTGGCACAACCAGCTTATCTGACCAACTTAACCCAACTAGGCTGACTAACCCACCCAACCCAGCCGGATCAACCGACCAGATAACCTGACTCAACCAGACCACTCCGGACCAAATATGTTTTCTCCTTTGCACCAAACACAAAAAAATATTTTCTAACATATTTTATTATCATATCCCAACAACAGAAAATAATTCATTTTCCTTGTAAATGTTTTTCCTAGAAAACATTTGATACAAATAAGCAGAGCCTCTGATAGTTCCTGAGACTAGTATTCCATAACCTGACTTGTACATTGATAAAAATATTTTTACCAATTAAAATTTTAAAAAGTATTATCAACACTTGCAAATTGTATAGTTGCATTCACATTGCTTTCACAATTTAGAAAATCTACATGCAGGAAAAGGCATTTTAGCATATGCTGGGAAAGTAAAAAAACAGGAATTACAAATTAGTTTCATGGGATCTAAACACAGACAAAAAAATGATATGTTTATGGTAGTGCTAGTGAATTTCATATTGATCACATATCAAATAGAAGTGTTTGATTCTTCGAGGAACAGTAGCATTATGTTGAGGTCACTGCTGTTGAAAATACATTCATCCATGGAAGTGCAATGCTAATCTAATTAGTATAACAGTGAGAACAAGCTTTAGAATGATTGAAGGGGATAATTAATTCATCGGTTGAATTTTAACATAACAGAATGATTTCAATGGAGACAATAACCTTTCTACCTTAAGAGACATGAATTCTAAAACTTAGGCTAAAACTTTAGAAGTTAGAATCATGATTCTTTTATTTAATAATTCTTAAAAGAGAAATCGTCATGGAACACAAGAATCAACAAGAAGAACAATCGTCAACAGAGATTATTCTGAAATGGTGATTCTTTAGAATTTCATTCACATCGACAACTCAACCTAATAATACAGATATAAGAACCAATGGAATTGGTTACTAATTTATCTCAATTTTAACTTTGAAATATTGTGCATATGGTAGAAAGAAATGGCTAGGTTTTGAAAACAAGAAAATAATAAAGACAAACTATAGCAATTCTCACAGAGAATAGATGGCAAAAACTTGTAAATATCAAACGGTACAACAAAATCCCAATCAGTATCCTCAAGATCATGAAAAATATGTAGAGAAGTGATCAATTACCTTTAACGAGGACAATATCCGTACAACATGGGAAGTCAAATCCACCTGTTGGAAAGAGATGTTTCATTCATGGGAAATACGAAGGTGGCAAGCAACATGAATATAGAACAAAATAAGTCTAGGAACCAAAAAGGATAAAGAATGTTAAGTGTCCAAGAATATCTATGACAAAGCAGAACCGGCCTTATTAGTTATTACCATATCTGTCTCTCAGAATCATAGCTAGAGACAATGATTTATAAGGGGCACTAAAGTTAAAATGAAGAACTAAACAAGCATGCAACCACATTAGATCAATGTAATCAAAAGCACTTCAAACATGAAACAAATTGTGGTGTCCTCATATAAGATTGACAAGAAGATTAACAAAATCTGTTGTAAAACAATTATACAGCAAGAAGATGTTGCAAAAAGAAACAATAAATTTTATATTTTAATCAGCACACATCCATCTGCTGTATAAGCATATTGCAATGAAGAAAACTTCTAGTTTTTCATGAAAAATTCGAGACCTGAAAAGATGACATTATCAATAAATATTAGTGACTTAGTCTTATAACTTTATCAAGTGATACATCTGCCAGTGCATCATTGTAGTGAGGAACAAAATAGTTAGTCGGAGAACAACAAGAATCAGTTAGTCTTACTTAAATAAGTTGTGACTAATCTCATCTATTCGGCAATCATTTTCAAGTTAACTTTTCATCATATCAAAACAATTTAGACCAGTCATTTGAGTGATTGATCTGATTCTACAGATTCACACTGAACTTGGTCGAAAATACTGCTCCAAATCTATCTGAGTCTATTGGACAATCTTAATGTAAAGGACCTTCTCCTACTTATATGTAACCACCGATTCCACTAAAAAAGTTCAAGAAATACTAATAATAAATTTCATGTTTACAATTACCAGGAAATGTGACTGAGTTCATCTTGCCTGATATGATGTCATTGCTTGTGAGCCTGATTTTCATTAATAATAATAATAATAGTATCTCTCATCGAGAACTCTAATAATATTAACCTATTACTTCCAAGGCATCTAATTTTACTTATCTGGATCTCTGCTTGCTTTCGATCCAAAACAACAAGAAGCTTACGACAGAGAGATAACAAATTCAAGACGTTTTTTTCCCTTTTAGTCACAGCACCAAAGCACTGCGATTAAACATTTTAAAGCAGATCTCTGTCAGTCCAAAGATGGAGAGAGCTAGCCCATCCATTGGCATACAGCTTCCAAGTATACAAAATGCTCAGAAATAAGATTCTTTCAACTCGCGATAAAATATACACTAGGACAAATTCAAACTCGAAATTTTTTGGCACCCCGATGACTAACCCATCAAATATACGTCATTATGCCCACCGAGTGAAGAAGAAAGGTAATCGAACAACCACTCCATTCTTCAAACCTCGTACGTTCACCTAGCTACCACATCACAAAGTTTTTCTTCTACAAAAAGCAATATATTTTCGTGAAACAGATCAGTAACAAGAGCATCACATTCAACCTATATGTAGTCCAACAATCAAATTCGAGGCAAAATAATCCTAGTCAACCAACGATCCGCCAAAAGCAAGGCGAGAGAAACAGATCTGCTCACCCGTCGATCGACTCTCGAGATCACGAGGTCGGAGAGCGCGGTAGAGTGAAGGAGTGACAGGCAGAAGAGGAAGAAGGCGAATCTAGACAACGTCGCCATGGCACTATCGGGATCGGACCGAGAGCCCCCTCGACGAGGTCTTCAGCTGCCCAAAATACCAGTCACGATAAAAACCCTTGTCGGGCTGTTGACGGTGTTCGTTTTATTGGGCCAAAAGTTTCTTTAGTCAGCCCAACTTCACAGCCCATTTTGCATAATTACATTCATTTAACTCCCGGGGTTAAAGTGCTGATGCGTAGTACCAAATTAATCATCTCTAAATTAAATGAATTATAAAAATAAAATAATTATATATATATATATAATTCTAATATGTTGCATGCCTATCTATGCGCATAACATCCGCGATAGAAGATTTCAAACGCTCGAAAGTGTTCTGGACGTTCGAAATAGAAATAATATCATTTTATAATTATTTTTTTATTTTTTATATATAATTAAATTATTTTAAATTTTATCTTTAGAGTTTAAGAATTGAATTATAATATTAAGCAAAAAAAATTAAAATAAAAAATATGTAATTACTCGTGGATGTACAGGATAACAATCCAATCACCCCATGAACATCTAAATTTTTTCCATTTTAAAATTTTTTTATATTTAATATTATAATTCAATCCTTAAAATTTAAAAATAAAATCTTAAATAATTTAACCGTGCATATTACAAAATAATGTTTTATAATATATTACTAATAGTCCTCGTTGCAAGACAAGAGAATATAAACATTACAGTCACAAGTGTTTCCAACATCGACTAAGTTGCTCAACAAATCTATTAATTCACTTTTTTTTTCTCAAAACTGAGGAATTTTAGTAAGAAAAGATTTAAACAGCCAAAAACATCGTAAATTGACAGCAAAATACTAAATAAATAGCAAATATCACAAGTACAAACTACAAACTCTTGGGACCAACATTTATTTGGTTCACTAACCTTCCAAACTAATCACTCTTCAGCTTTATGTCACACAGAATAGCTGCACTCGGAAGTAATAGCTACAATGACCATATCGAAAATTAATAGAATCAACGAGGAGTCCAATTATTCACCCATTCGGTCAGATTGGCTACGTTCCTACTAATATCTTCAACAGTGTCACTCTGCAATGCTACTACAATTTCTTCGGCATAACTTGCCTTGGCCTCCTCTAGTAGGACTTGAAAGATTTCGCATTCGATATTGTTCATAAGCTTTGGACCCATGTATCCTCTGCGAGTGGTTAAAGAATGACAAATACAAGTTAGGAAACTAAGAACTGTGATGAAGGAAAATCTGTTGTGTTTATCACCAGATTTTCTGAAGAGGAATCAAATGGAAAGATAGCACTTCTTATGTTCATGAAAGATATGAACGGGAAGGAATACCTGCTACTTAAACGGTCGTGCAAAATAGAATTGTCAGTCTGAAGAACCACCACACAATCAAACCAACGTTCTGGGAAAAAATCACACCCATGATAGTCCACAATGTTGCCACCATCTTCCATCTTATCCTCGATTTCATCGCACACCTGCAAACTACATTCAGCTTATTAAATGTACCATGAGACCTACAGTCGGCAAATTAAATGCACCATGAGACTAATTGATTTGAACATTCAAATGAAGCTTAGGAAAGTGGTCTACAAGGGACGCACTGAACAATTGCTCTCTCCATCATAAGCAAGATGAATATCATATATAGAAGACAGTAGATCATCACAACTGTGTGTTGTTACAATTAATTTTATGAATATCACCTTCTGCTCTAATTCTTTTGATGATTCACGTCTCAAATTCTGATCCAATGGCGTGCTAAGTCAAGGTGTAGTAACAATTCAATTTACTCGGAAGAAAACAAGTTCATGATGATTCATTACCATAATTTGAAACAGTTATTGACTATGACAGGAAGAGGCTTTATTGTTGAATGAAAAAGGTGATATATCTGAAAATGATCCTGTAAACTAGAAATAGGATAGTTTGGAAGCATAAAATACTTCTACACGCTCAAAATAACCCATGGATTAAGCAAACAATGAAGGAAGGTTTATGAAGATCTGAAAGATCCAAGAAACCTTTTTGCAGAAAAAAATACCATAAAAAATTAGAAATGTATTTGTAGTTGTCCCCTTTCCGGCTTCTTTAGATGGCTATGCAAATTAAAACTATCTTATAAATTAATCAGATAATGAACAAGTACTTTAACATGAACCAAAACAATTAAGATGTTCAGAAATATCAAGTTTTGAAACAAGTGCACATTAGTAAATGACCATTGCGCCATGCAGACATGATTAAGCAGATAATTGTTTGTGGACTAGATAAAGTTGACATAACACGATTGTGACTAATCACACATGTAAGATCAATTAGTAATTCACGACGAGTGGAGATCATTCAACACTTAATCAACAACTGTTAGTGCTTGCTCGATCTTTGTGCTTGGCAGTTTTGCTGTTTGCTTATTGAGATTCAAAGTGAAACCTTTGATACTGAGCAGTAAAACTCTACGAGATCATGTTAACTCCAGTTTCTTTCTTTTCATTTCTTGTTTCTACTCTACATTCATCATCTGCACCTCTTTTTAGCTTTGCCCATTTCCCATATTTATGGAACATATATCCAAAGCATCAGAAACTTGATTAAATTCTCAACACTATTAGCATGAAACGAGAGATGATCGGCTATAGCTTTCTCCAGCAAAAAGAATTAAATGTACAAACTTGGAAAAGCTACTGCGCACCACAACACAGAAATCCATGATACATAGACTTGATCTGGAGAAGTTTAAGTGACTTCTCTTTTGGTGTTACTTTCACTTCCCTTTTTCTTCTGAGAACACCAATTGTACCAGCGTATAATGCAAATATAGAGAGCACAAGGATAACCAAATGGTATGAAGAACAAGAAGACCAAGAATCAGATAGTGGAAGCCAGTGACAAATCACATTATTGGTAACGCTCACTCAAGGTCAATGTGCAAAAATAGTGAGAACAATAGGAAAAGAGCCATCTTTCATATTCTAATATTTTCCACACTTACTCCATCAAAACCTACTTCCGTGATCAAATTTGACAATCTCATCGTATTTTTAACAATTAGTTTGTCTCTAATCCTCAATTTACAACTAGGAAAGATTCGATCGAACACTCTCCTCTAAGATACTAGAGAAAAATTGCAACTTTAGTCATCGAATGATCGCGAACGGAGGACAACGAAAAGGAATCTCAAAAGCAAAATATAGGGTATCGACGATGAATACGAAGTTTAGGGCTACGGAGAGACAGACCAGATCCTCGTTGATGATGTGGCACTCGAACTCCTCGTCCCAGCCGTCGTGGAGATCCTTCGCCCGGACCAGCTCGCCGACGTTTATGTGGCGGAGGTTGGTGGCTTCTGCGAGGAGCGAGCAAGTCGTCGTCTTCCCCGTCCCCGGCGTCCCGGTCACCAGGATGTTCGGCCTCGCTCTTCCGCCGTCGGCCATGGCACCAAAAATAATGAGTCGGCAAGCGAAGTTGCTCGTCTTAAGGTCGCCTACTCCCTACTCGGGCCTTAAAACTGGGCCGGCCCACATAAGTAATGGACTCAATCGCAAACTTTCCATGGAATTTTCAAATTATCGCAGCATTTTTAACGTGTCACATCTACAAATATCTAAATTCTAATATTATATCATTGTATCGATAAAATATCACCTCTCATTTTTAATATTATTAATTCACTAATGAAATAATTTGAGTATCAATGCTTTAGATTTTTTAGGTAATAAAGGTTTAAATTTTACTCAAGATTTTAAGAATGATAGATAACATGAAAAATTGAGTGTATCATATTACATTTATGTTACAATTTTTATGCTACCTATCATTATTCATATTATATCTAAGAAGTACTAAGCACTTTTTAATTTATTATAACGATAAAAAAATTTTATGTGATCAGATTGATCATTTTCATAATTAATTATATCATAAAAATTAAATATTTAAATTATTAAAATAAATAAATAATAAAAATGTAAACTAAGTGGGCTCAATCGACTGTCTCTTTTCTATAAAAGGTGAAATCCATTACCTTAGCGGTCTTATACGATCGGTCCCACAATCATTTATAAGAAGGTAAATCGAGAAACGATCGATGGCCTCTCCAATCAACACGGTGAGGGGCCCATTTCCTGTTCGATGAAATGCCCAACATACTCACCTAATAAATCAATTGATTGTCACGAGATGGATAGACCCTCAGCGACATGCAAGAAGATAACAAAGACATAATAATTCAATATGATAATTATAAATTGATTTCAATTATCAAATATTTATCGTATTCAACGTTACAGCACATCATCATTATTATTTATTTTCATAATTTCTATTACTATATTTGTCATATTTTTCTTGTATATATCGTTTAGTTGAGTTGTATAAATATAATTATTAATTACAATAATAAATTAATAAAAACAATTATTATCTCTTTATTTTCTTTCTAGGTCTTTGTGTTTCAGCATGCAGGATCACGAAGGTGCCTGTAGAAACTAATCTAGTGTTGGCTCTTACATGCATGCGTCTCCATGAAATTGCTGTACTGCTCGCCCTTTTGGTCCAACTGAACTTCATCGTTCATTCATCTTCTTCATTGTTGTCCTCCGAGAAGGTCTAGCTAGATGAGGATTTGAAGATCTATTACATTTATTTTATTTTATTGTGTAATTAATTGTTTTTTTTTCAAGGAATGGCCACATAATTAGTCTCATATTGCCACTGGCGTAGCCAGGGGTGGCTGCACGGGGCTGGAACCCAGTGCAGTCCAACTATTTTCAATTTAATAATTTAAAAAATTAAAATATTCTAATTTAGTTTTATTGATTAGTCCAGGTCAATTGTTGATTTTGATTACGTCATTGCATATTGCTCTTAATTTTCAACAAATCCTGGATTTAGTGTTTCTAATGCAGGATCATAAATGAATGTTACTCGGATTGTGATCCGTAGGGATCTTGTTTAAATTTGCGTCCAGATTCATTGAATCTAACTCTGGCACCTTCACGGGTTAATATAATCCAATTCCGTGGGAATATTGATATGGCAGGTCTTTATTGGTTCGACATGGCAAAAGAGATTAATAACCGATCTAAGCTGGCATTTGACCTAGCATGTCAATAGTCAAATAGTCAAACCATGCTTTGACTGGCCCAGTAATGTCTCGGACGGCCCAATTACAGTAACAATCGGCTCGGACATTCACATTCAGTCTGACCCATTAGTCAGTTTAGCCACATACTCTCATAGCTCAGCCACATGCTTACACAACTCGCCACATGCTCTCACAGCTCGGGCGCTCAGTTGTGCATTTCACAGCTCGCCCACTCAGCCTCGGCCACCTAATTCATTCAGCTTGGACTCAGCTCTCCGACCTCAGGCTCATTCATCTCAGTCAAACATCTCAGCCACATGTTTCTACAGTTCGGCCGCTCAAACATCCTCGCCACATGCTCTCACAGCTCAGGGCGCTCAGTTATGTGTCTCGACTACACATGCTTCTACAACTCAACCACTCAGACATCCCGACTACATGCTCTCACAGATCGCTCGCTCAGTTATGTGTCTCGGCCACATGCTTTTACAGCTCGCGGTCGCTCCGACATCCCAGCCACATGTTCTCATAGCTCGGTTGCTCACTTATGTGTCGCGGCCCCATGCTCAGTCAGCTCGACTCACTTCTCTGACCATATGCTTGCTTGGTTCGACTACACAACTCAGCCACTCAACTTGGCCACATACTCCAACAGCTTAGCCGCTCAGTTATATCACTCGGCTACTCATTCCTAAACAGACCGACCCATCTACTTGGCTTGGGCTCAGTCAATCTCCACCACCTTTGTCCTTTGGTACTAGAAGTCAACCAAACGTGTAAATTCTTTCAAAAGGATAAGGACGGTTATTAGGCTTCCAAACCTGGTCCCCTAAATTCCCACGTGCTTGTACCTACAACCGTCAGATGAGAATAATTAGCTCTGCAAAGCCATTGGGTGGTTGGAAACCGTCAGAGATGGCGCCCTTAATAGCGCATCACCAGCTCATTTGACAATAAATCATAGAGTTTGTTTCCTAAAACAATACAAAATCTGCCGTTCCCTTCAACCACTATATAAACCCCTTCGCATGTATGAAAGGCTCTTTCGAACTCTCTATAATTTTCATACTGCTTCTACTTTTCTCGTACTCTCTGCTGACTTAAGCGTCGAAGTGGCCTGTCGAAAATCCCCGGCGCCTCGCTAACCTCTTCGCTCAACTCCTTCTTTTCAGGTTCCTTCATCAGCGGGACCCACAGAGGTTGAGATGGTATATTCTTGACCGGTAGTTTGATCGTCCATGACATCCAACCAGAATAAATGTCAAATCAATTTTATATTTATAACAAAAATATCATGTATAAATACATTAATTAGGCATGAGAAAAGAT
>JBBMKF010000001.1:3771792-3801047 GCA_037834155.1 Curcuma caesia | reverse complement strand
AACGCGTGCATTCGTTGGTTTCGCACGCCAAATTCTGTGCGACTCCCCGCCTCATCGGCCGCAGCTCGCTCCGCATAAATTTTCGTCCAATCCTCTATTTTTTTTACCTTTTCCCTCCCCCCTCCTTGTGCTCCAAGAAACAGTCAACCGATCTCTCGCTTTCTTCCGCGACGACGAGGCTCCCAACTAGGCAACTACCCTCCTTCTCCTCCTCCTCCTCCTCGTCGTGCCCTCTAGGGTTTCTTCTCCGGGCGATGCCGCTGCCTTCGTCCTCTTCCATCTGTCGGTCTTGATCGCGAGGGCGGATGGGTTCCTCCGCTGCTCCCGACCTCGGGCTGCTCGAGGATTTCGGGCAGCGGGTAGACCTCACCAGGCGCATTCGCGAGATCCTGATTAACTACCCCGAGGGCACCACCGTGCTCAAGGAGCTCATCCAGAACGCCGACGACGCTGGCGCCACCAAGGTTTGCTTCTGCCTCGACCGCCGCGTCCACCGTACCGATTCCCTACTCTCCCCCAAGCTCGCGCAGTGGCAGGGCCCCGCGCTCCTCGCCTACAATGACGCCGTCTTCACCGAGGAGGACTTCGTTTCTATCTCCCGGATCGGAGGCAGCAAGAAGCAATCCCAGGCCTGGAAGACAGGACGCTTTGGGTGATCTATCCACTTCCTCTTCATTCTATTTGTACTGATAGACGGGGCAGTGACATGAATCAGGCGATATTTGCCATTATATTATTACCATGACAATTGCTTCTTGTAGAGATAGAGAGGGTCCTTCGAAGTTTTAGCCTCACTGAATGCCTGTTATTCACGATAATATCATATCCTAGTTTCATGAATATGATTCTATGGCCTTTATGTTTCTTCCGTCTCCGTAATATGTTTGATGCATGCATATTGGGATGGAAAATTAAAAAAGTCAGACTAGAGGTATATAGTAGTTATTATTTTATTTTTTGGACTTAGCTAGTAATAACAATGAAAAGTGTTGGTATGGAACTAAGTTTGACTTCAGGATGTAAATATATGCAGGTAACTTTACATTGGTAACTTGAGTGTCGTGAAATGATGTTTCTATCCCATCAATTTATTTGATAGTATTAGATTAATAATACTGGCAACTATGCTGTCTAGGTCCTTTAAATAGTGTTATGAATATAGAAGATGAAACTAACATTCTCTCTTCTTGCATTATCATTATTATTAATCTATTTATTATCTCTACAAGTATAGTAAATGTGTTTCTCACGCTTCTAATGAACTGCTATCATCTACATAATTTCTGCTACTAAAATTCTTCTACTTATTCAATGCTTGGAGGAAAAGTCTTTCATAGATTAGTATGGAAAATATGTTCCAAATTGCTGGCTATGTTTGGTGTCTTGTAGAATTACAAAGCTGTTGCCTTTGCTGGCTTGGAACTCTAGCAAATAAATGTATTCTGATACTTTTCGTTTGTCTGAATTTAGGATTGGTTTTAACTCAGTGTACCATCTGACCGACTTGCCATCTTTTGTAAGTGACAAGTATGTTGTTTTATTTGATCCCCAAGGACAATATCTTCCAAATATCTCAGCTGCAAATCCTGGAAAGCGTCTCGATTATATTAGTTCCTCAGCCATATCATTGTTCGAAGATCAATTTTCACCATTTTGTGCATTTGGATGTGATATGAAAAGGCCTTTTCATGGAACTTTATTTCGCTTACCTTTGAGGAATGTAGATCAAGCAGCTACTAGTAGGCTTTCTCGGCAGGCATACTTGGAAGATGATATTTCTTTGATGTTTTCGCAACTCTATGAGGAATCTATTTTTTGTCTTATTTTTCTTAAAAACATAGTAACTATTGAAATGTATGATTGGGAATCTGAATTAGATGAACCAAGAAAGTTATACTCATGCTCTCTCAGCTCACCAAATGAAACTATAGCTTGGCACCGCAGGGCACTTGCCAGATTTTCTGGCTCTGCCAATGTATCTGATATGCAAATAGATTCATTTTCTTTGGATTTTTTGAGCGAGTCATCTTCTGGGGCATATTCAGTAAAAAAGAATGATTCTTTTGTCATAGTACAGGCAATGGCATCACCGTCAAGTAGAATTGGTGCTTTTGCAATTGATGCCGCAAAAGAATATGATCTTCATTTGTTGCCTTGGGCATCTGTTGCCGCATGTATATCTGATGATTTGCCTGAGGTAATTTTCTTATTTTTGATTGTATTGTATGAGAAAAGGAGCAACATTTTCAGATGATTTTTTTTTGGGTATTATTCTTATGTCCAGTTTTTGAGCAAACACGATATTATATATCCTGTAAAGCACTTTTTGGTGGCGTTAGTTTAAAGGTTTCAGGTCTTGCTATAACATTGATAGTCCATTCCTCTAGAGTACAGCTATCTCCTTACAGAAAGAATCATTCTGCAATGGAGACTGTACGCAAATTTTAAACCTTGTTCTGGACTTTAGCATGTTGTTTTCATGTCTTAAACCATAGATCTATAACTTCATATTTTCCCTAGAACCTTAAGCTTTTGGGCTGAATGGTTGTCCAATCATTTTTAATAATAATATGCTTCTAAATTGAATATATTTAATATGTTGCCAATCCAAGTGATGTAAACTTCTTTTGGAATTGTGGTGTACAGGATAGTGTTCTTAGACACGGACAAGCATTTTGTTCTCTTCCACTGCCAGTGGCTACTGGATTGTCATTCCAAGTGAATGGTTTCTTTGAAGTTTCTTCCAATCGACGCAGCATATGGTATGGAACTGATATGGACAGGGCTGGAAAACTTCGCTCTGACTGGAACCAATTTTTGTTGGAAGATGTGGTTGCTCCAGCTTTTAATGAATTAATGCTTTGTTTGCGTAAGCTTGTTGGACCAACAAGATTATACTATTCTTTATGGCCAACTGGTTCATATGAGGAGCCTTGGAACATTTTAATTGAGACTATCTATAGAATCATTCAATCATCTCCTGTATTTTATTCAGAATTTGTGGGAGGAAGATGGATATCACTGGATGAAGCTTTTGTTCATGATGAGAAATTCTTCAAAAGTAAAGAGCTTGGTGAGGCTCTTGTTTTGTTGGGGATGCCTGTTGTTCATCTTCCTAATGCGCTCATGCAGAAGTTGCACAATGTTTACCAGAACTTTAGTGAACGAATTGTGAATCCTTTATCAGTAAGGCGTTTTCTAAAGGAGTGCATAAGATTGTCTGCATTAAGCAGAACTGCTAAATTAATTTTATTAGATTACTGCATTAATGATTTAGATGATTCTGAGGTTAGTAAATGTGCAAATGGTCTGGCATTGCTTCCGTTGGCAAATGGTGAATTTGGATCTATTTATGAGGCATCTGTTGGATTCTCATATTTTGTCTGCAATGATCTTGAATACAAGCTGCTGAGTTTAATTCCTGATAGGATAGTTGACAGGAGTATTTCTCCTGATTTATTTAGTAGATTGTCTAAGATTGCTAGTGGCTCCAAGGCAAATATTAGATTTCTTGATGGCCAAAGTTTTGTTGAGTTATTTCCAAGGTTATTCCCTGTAGATTGGAAATTTAAAAACAAAGTTTCCTGGAACTCAGAATTGGGTACTGCATTTCCGACAAAAGATTGGTTTGCACTTTTCTGGCAGTATCTGAGTAATCAACCATATAGTTTGACATTATTAAATGAATGGCCCATATTGCCATCAACAACGGGATATGTCTATCGCGCTTCCAAGTTTTCGAAGATGTTGAATGCAGAGTTGTTATCGGGCACAATGAAAGAGATCCTTACTAAGATTGGTTGTAAAATATTGGATAAGCAGTATACCATTGAACATCGGGAATTACCACTGTATATTTATGATGGCAATGCTGTTGGTGTTCTGAATTCAATTTTTGAATCACTTTCTTCTAACAATTATCAGCTGCTGCATCTTTTTCAAACATTTTCTATTGAAGAAAAGAATGAACTCACTGAATTTCTTCTAGACCCCAAGTGGTACTATTCGGGATCTTTGTCTAATTCAGACATACAAAGCTGCAAAAAATTACCTATTTTTCAAGTTTACACTGGTGAACAGGTTAATACTTCACAATTTTCTGATTTAGAGAGCTCAAAGAAATTCTTACCACCTGTTGGCATTCCTAATTACTTATTGGGTAATGACTTTATTCTCTGTATCTCTGAACGTGAAGAAGATATCCTAATAAGGTTTTTTGGCATTGAGAGGATGAAGAAGACAGTATTTTATAAGCGGAATATTTTAGACAGAATTGATGAGTTACAATCTGTTGTTCGTGACATGGTCATGCTGTTAATTCTGCAAGATCTTCCTCAGCTGTGCTCAGAAGATCCATCTTTTAGGGAGTCTTTGAAGACACTTAAATTTGTTGTAACAATTAATGGGAGCTTAAAGAGTCCACAATCCGTTTATGATCCTCGTGTGGATGAATTGTTCGCTCTTCTGGAAGAATCAGACTGCTTTCCTTTTGGTCCATATGGCGAACCTAATGTTCTGGATATGTTGCTTCTTTTGGGGCTTAAGACTTCTGTATCTTCTGACACCATTTTAGAGAGTGCTCATCAAATTGAATCCTTGATGCATCAGGATCAAGTGAAGGCTCATTCGCGGGGTAAAGTGCTTCTTTCGTATCTTGAGGTCAATGCAGTTAAATGGTTGTATAATGTATCATCTGATAATTTTAGAAAGATTAATATGGTGTTCTCAAAGGTTTCTACAGTGCTAAGGCCCCGTGATGTGTCTTCAGAAGTTGATATTGAAAAATTTTGGAATGAGCTTGGAAAGATTTGCTGGTGCCCTGTCCTTGTTACATCACCACATCCAGCGTTACCATGGCCTTCTGTCACATCTATGGTGGCACCTCCAAAGGTAGTCAGATTGCAGGGAGATATGTGGCTAGTATCTGCTAGCACCCGCATATTAGATGGAGAATGTTCCTCTTCTGCCTTGTCCTCCAGCTTAGGTTGGTCTTCTCCGCCAAGTGGAAGTGTAATTGCTGCTCAACTGCTTGAGCTTGGGAAAAATAATGAGATTGTCAAGGACCAGATGCTTCGAAAAGAACTGGCACTGGCGATGCCAAAGATATATTCCTTGTTGACAAATTTGATTGGTTCAGATGAGATTGATATTGTTAAAGCTATTTTAGAGGGCTGTAGATGGATTTGGGTAGGTGATGGGTTTGCAACTGCAGATGAAGTAGTCCTCAATGGTAATCTTCATTTATCTCCTTATATACGCATTATTCCTGTTGATCTAGCAGTATTCAAAGAATTGTTCTTGGAGCTTGGTATCAAGGAATTTTTAAATCCAGTAGATTATGCCAATATTCTCTTCCGAATCGCTTCAAGAAAAAAGTGTCTTCCACTTGATGGGCAAGAACTTAGAACAATAATGTTGCTGGTTCAACATTTGGTTGAAGTTCACTCTCAGGATTTACAGGTTCAGATATATTTGCCAGATGTTTCATGTAGACTGCTTCCTTCCACTGATCTGGTATTCAATGATGCTCCATGGCTGCTCGGTTCTGGTGAGAGTCTATATGGGGATACATCTGCTAGCACTCTTGATACAAATAGAGAAGTATTCAAATTTGTCCATGGCAACATTTCAAATGATCTTGCAGAAAAGCTTGGAGTTCGTTCTCTTCGTAGGTTGCTGCTCGCCGAGAGTTCTGATTCTATGAACTTAAGTTTGTCAGGGGTTGCTGAGGCTTTTGGTCAGCATGAAGCTTTAACAACTAGGCTCAAGCACATTGTTGAAATGTATGCAGATGGACCAGGGATTCTTTTTGAACTTGTCCAAAATGCAGAGGATGCACATGCTTCTGAAGTAGTTTTTCTTTTGGATAAGAGCCAGTACGGAACTTCCTCTGTTCTTTCTCCTGAGATGGCTGAATGGCAGGGCCCTGCACTTTACTGTTTTAACAACTCCATTTTTAGTTCAAAAGATCTTTATGCAATCTCACGCATTGGTCAAGACAGCAAACTTGAAAAGCCTTTCGCTATTGGACGGTTTGGGCTTGGCTTTAACTGTGTGTATCACTTTACTGATATCCCTAGTTTTGTTTCTGGAGAGAACATTGTAATGTTTGACCCTCATGCCTGTTACCTACCTGGAATTTCTCCTTCTCATCCAGGCCTCAGGATAAAATTTGTGGGAAGGAGGATATTGGATCAGTTTCCTGATCAGTTCATTCCATTCTTGCACTTTGGTTGCAATTTGCAGGAACCGTTTCCAGGTACCCTTTTTCGGTTTCCTCTAAGGAATGAGTTGGTTGCTTCTAGAAGCCAAATAAAGAAAGAAAAATACACACCTGAGGATGTCGAAAAGCTCTTCTGTTCTTTTTCTGAAGTGGTATCTCAAGCATTAATCTTTCTTCGAAATGTTGAAAAGATCACCATATTTGTGAAGGATGGAACTGATCAACCAATGGAGTTAGTGTATAGTGTTGCTAAGCACAGAACTAGTGACCTTGTACGGGAGCCACATCCTCATCATTCTATGCTCAATTTTGTTCATGGACATCTCAAAAGTGGAATGGATATGGATCAATTCTTGAACAAGCTAACTAATATTGAAGATAAAGACTTGCCTTGGTACTGTCAGAGAGTTGCTATTGTGGAGCAAAATCATATAGGCCAACTTTTGCACTTTTGGGTAATAAACGAAAGTATAGGTGGTGGACTTGCTAAGACGAAATGTTTATCTTTGGATCGTAGATCACATAAGTTGATCCCTTGGGCTTCTGTTGCTGCCTACATGTGCTCTGTTGACATAAGAAATGCAGAGGAACTAAATGAGATTTTAAATCAGCCTCTTTCCAGTGTGTCACAAGTTCGAAAAAACTTTGAGGGACAAGCATTCTGCTTCCTGCCTCTGCCAATTAGTACTGGTCTGCCTGTCCATGTTAATGCTTATTTTGAATTATCTTCAAACAGAAGGGATATATGGTTTGGCAATGACATGGCTGGAGGTGGAAAAGCACGATCTGAGTGGAACATCTGTCTCCTTGAAGATGTTATTGCTCCTACTCTTGGTCGCTTGATCAATGTCCTTGCTCAAGAAATTGGTCTATGCAATCTATTCTTCTCACATTGGCCCACTGTTACAGGGGTTCAACCATGGGCTTCAATGGTCCGGAAAGTATATTTGTCTATCACTGATCTTGATTTACCGGTTCTCTACACCAAGGCTAGAGGAGGGCAATGGATCTCAACCAAACAAGCTATTTTTCCTGATTTTAATTTCCCAAAGGCTATTGAGCTTGCAGAAGCATTATCTGAAGCTGGTTTGCCTATTATATCCTTGTCCAAGCCAATTGTTGAAAATTTTTTAGATGCATGCCCGTCCTTGCATTTTTTGAATCCCCACTTACTGAGAACCTTACTTATTCGACGAAAGCGAGGTTTTAAAAATAAAGAGACAGTGATTATGACTTTAGAATATTGCTTAAGTGATATTATAGTATCATCATTTTCTGAGCAGTTGCAAGGGTTGCCCTTAATTCCCTTGGCAAATGGATCATTAACAACAATTAGCAGATGCGGGGAAGGTGACAAGATATTTGTTACTAGCCAAAATGAATATGATCTTCTTAAAGAATATATTCCTCATATTCTTGTAGATCGTTCAATCCCAGCAGAGGTTTTCAAAAAATTATATGATTTGGGCCTTTCTGGGCAATATAATATGCATGTTTTAACATGCTTTTCCCTTGCTGAACTGTTCCCTAGAATTCTTCCTAATGAATGGCTACAGTCTAAAAAGGTTTCTTGGACTCCTGGATTCCAAGGCCAGCCTAGTTTAGAATGGATACGATTGTTATGGACTTATCTGAAAGAGTCGTGCTCAGACCTTTCAATATTTTCTAAGTGGCCTATATTGCCAGTTAGTAATGGGTGTCTCTTGCAGCTGGTCGAGAATTCAAATGTCATTAGAGATGAAGGGTGGAGTGAGAACATGTATTCGCTGCTGCAAAAATTAGGATGTTTCTTTTTGATATCAGATTTGTCAATTGATCATCCTCTGTTAAACAAATATGTTCTAGATGCAACAGCAAATGGTATACTCAATGCAGTAGAGGCTATTGATTTTCAGCTATGTAATATTGATGATCTATTTGACAATGCCTCAATTGCAGAGAAGCATGAACTTCGAAGTTTCATTTTCCAATCTAAGTGGTTTACTGGTAACCACCTGTCTGATCAGAACCTCGAAACAATAAAGCGTCTTCCTATATTTGAGTGCTACAGGAGTAGAGAACTTGCTAGTTTGGTTAAACCTATTAAATGGTTAAAACCTGAGGGCATACACGAGGATCTGTTGGATGCAAATTTCATCCAGACTGAATCTGAGAAAGAGAGGAACATTTTAAAAGTCTACCTATCGGTCAGGGAGCCTACAAAGCTCCAGTTTTACAAGGATCATGTACTAAACCGAATTTCTGAGTTCCTTTCTGAGCCCAACATTATTTCTTCAATTCTTCTGAATGTCAAGATCTTAACAGAAGAAGATACAACCATAAAAGACACATTATCTGACATACCATTTGTTTTAGCTGCTGACGGATCCTGGAATCATCCCTCTAGGTATCTCTATTTTTTGGATAATAATGTTTCGATTAATCATCTGATATTTCATTTTCCATTCTGTTTTCTTGACAAATATTATAACATTCTAACCATGCAATCCATCTAATCTAACTTGTTTTCTCCAGACTTTATGATCCTCGTGTACCTGAGTTGCAGAATATGCTCCACAGAGAAATGTTCTTTCCTTGTGACAAGTTTGTTGAAACTGAAATACTTGACTCTCTTGTATGTCTTGGCCTAAAAAGATCTTTGAGTTTTACAAGTTTAATTGATGGTGCTAGGACAGTGTCAATTTTGCATGATTCAGGAAATAAAGATGCATTTGATTACGGTAGAAGGCTTCTGGTTTTCTTGAATTTTCTTGGGGTTCAGCTCTCACAGACTATCACTGGAAACAATGATGGATATGATTCTTTACTTCCATCCAACAATGACAGTTTAGATTTTGGGAATTCACAAATGGAAATTCCTGCAGATGCCCCCTCTAGATATAATCAAGATTTTCTGGATATTTTTTCTAACTTTGTTCATGACAAATCTGAAGATGAATTTTGGTCAGAGTTGGCTACCATTCCTTGGTGTCCTGTTTATGTTGTGCCACCAGTTAATGGAATTCCTTGGTTCATATCAGAGAATTTTGTGGCATCTCCAAATTGCACTAGGCCAAAATCTCAGATGTGGGTGGTTTCGTCCAAAATGCGAATTCTTGATGGTGATTGTCATTCATTTTACCTTGAGCAAAAGCTTGGCTGGAAGGATAATCCAAGTATAGAAGTTGTGTGTTCTCAGTTGATTCAGTTTTCAAGTTCCTATGATAAATTAAAACTTCTGCCAGAGAATGAGCTATCAATTGATGCTGTCTTAGCAAGAGAAATCCCATCTATGTATTCATATTTACAGGAATTTGTTGGCTCCCATAAATTTGATGTTCTTAAAGAATACTTGGATGATGTTCCTTGGGTTTATATAGGCGACAATTTTGTATCTCCCATGGTGCTTGCGTTTGACTCCCCTGTGAAATACCACCCTTATCTTTATGTTGTTCCCTCTGAGCTATCTAAATTTAAATCTTTGCTTTCTGGATTAGGTGTCAAGTTAACTTTTGATGCAACTGATTATGTGCATGTACTGCAACGCCTGCAACATGATGTGAGAGAAGAACCATTATCTGCTGAACAGTTAGGGTTTGTTCGTCGTGTTTTGGAAGCTTTTGCTGATTGTTTTACTGAGAAGCATGTACCTGATGTATTAATAAACTCACTTCTCATTCCTGATTCATTGGGGATTCTGATGCCTGCTTTAGCTCTTGTCTACAATGATGCAGCATGGATGAAGAACATTTCCCCTGGTGAGAAGCACCTTGTACATCCAAGTATCAATGATGATCTTGCCAAAACCCTTGGTGTTCAATCACTACGGAACTTGTCATTAGTTGATGAGCAGACAACTAGGGACTTGCCATGCATTGATTATGCTAGCATCTGCGAGCTGTTGGCATTTTATGGAGAAAGTGACTTTGTACCGTATGATCTTTTAGAGTTGGCTGACAAATGCAAAGCAAAGAAATTGCACCTGATATATGACAAACGGGAACATCCTCGTCAATCTTTGCTCCAACAGAATTTAGGTAAAAATAGCTTTTGGCACAGTTTTGATCCCATCTTGTTGATGGTTAATGCTATTTATTTATTAGTATGAAGATACTGAAGAAGGCAATTTTTTGACTGGCTAGACATGAGAGTTTGCCTAATTGATTTTGATCTTTTGTATTTTAGGCGACTTCCAGGCTGCTTCTTTGACAGTTGTTTTTGAAGGAACAACATTAAGCATGGAAGAGGTATGCAGTCTGCACCTGCCTCCACCATGGAAAGTTCAAGGCAGTGCACTTTACTACGGGCTGGGAATGATTAGTGGATACTTCCTCTGTGACCTCATGACTATTGTTTCTGGAGGTTATTTTTACATTTTTGATCCTCTTGGTTTGGCTCTATCCGCACACTCAAATGGTGCACCTTCTGCAAGATTATTCTCTCTGATAGGTTTGACACTGCCTCTTATTTCTTTGCATGCAATTCAATTGCTTTATCTCACATGTTTGACAAGTCAAACAAATTTACATGAAAAATCACTTTGCCCATGGGTTGTTTTATAGCACAAATGTCTTACTAATTGCTAGAAGGGCCAACATATTTAATCACATGAAAAATCATGTTGTTGATGTTCTTTAGCTTACTTATGTAGAGTTGTATGCTTCCGATTGTCAGATCTCAAATGGAACAAAAAGAAAGAACGATTCAGTTAGATGTTAGATCCTTCTTGACACTTACCTCGGAAAGAAAGTTTGAGTTTCCATATAGATTGGTTGTCTAGTGTTTCCAGATTTTACATTTTGAATATTTAAACTCTAACCTTCTAGCCTTTTGTTAGATGCCCCAGAAGTAGGAAAAAAATCCAATCTTTGTATTGATACCAAGGTTTACTCTAATTTTTGCATTGTCAGAGACAACAATTCAATTATCATGCCATTTGGCCCATCAAGACCAAAATATCTCGATCTATCAACCAGTTAAAGTCTATAGAGTGTGGACATGGGTAAATTGCAGTATTATAGCTAATGCCAATCTGCCTTGACTGGTTATTGATTGAAATAGAAAGAGTTTCGAAGGGAACCTATCTAGATAAATTGACTGCAGGCACCACTTGTGGGAGAGGTTGAAGGCAAGTGGAGCAGGGATAAAGGGGATTTACAGAGACTGGCAAATTAGATTCCTTGGGTTGCGATGGTGGGGATCACTGTTTTAAGGATGACTTACCCATTTAGTGAATTTAGCATTGGACGTTTCCAAAGCGGATTGGGTCATGTGAATTAGAGAACAGACATATGTTTGTTGGTATTTCAGCCTTCTTTCATGATCTATCGGAGAGAGAATCCAATACCTCCTCTTGGTCATGAATAGGACAAATTGGCCTTCTTAGATGTCTTTGCTTTGGAACAAAACAATTAGAATTAGACTTGGTCCATTGGAACATGTATTATCCACAAGGAGATCATCCATTTAAGAAGATCCTCATATATAGGATTTTGAAATGACATATGGAAACGAAGAAATATGATTTAATAAAATAAAATTTGAACAACAATAATAATAGCCAAGCTTTATCCCACTAAGTGGTGTCGGCTATATGGATCTTTCTATGTCATTGGACTCTATCTATCTTTAAATAAATTTTATCTTATTTTATCGTAGTTAACTAAGTATTTTTATCTTTCTTTTCCTCGTTTAATATAATTATTGGTTATGGTTTCACATCGTTTAATTGAAGCATTTATTGATTGTCTATGTTATCGATTAAAATCTTGTGTTGTCCGACTTAATATGGATGAAATAATTCGTTCTGCGTGCTGATCGAAATCGACATCGGCATGCCCGAGGTATTGCAGTCGCCACGGAGGCGTTGTCAGGATTTGTGGCGGCCATGGAGGCCTCGCGCTAGCCTCTTGGCGGCTGCGGAGGGCGACGTGAGCCTTCCGGTCGTGCGACACTGGAACAGAAAGGAGAGGAAGTCGTGAACAAGGAGGGTAAGTCGCGAACAGGGAGGAAGAGGAAGTCCAAGCATTGGCCTTCCGGTGGTCGCGGAGGGTGATGCGAGCCTTCTAGTTGCGCGACACTAGAACAGGAAGGCGAGGAAGTCACGAATAGGGAGGAGGGGAGAAGTCGTGAACAGAGGAAGAGAAAGTATGTTTTAACTTAGGCTTTGATTAAATAATTTAGATTAATAATTTCAGTCAACTCCTAGCTATAGTTAGATAATTTAAATAGATTTAATTAAATCTTAATAAAATTATCATATTAATTTAATATATATTAAAATTTTTATATTTTATATTTTTCAGATATTTAAATTAAAATTTTATTTCTAATTAATATATTTTATATTTAAAAAATATTGAAATAATATCGGCATGACACAATACGGTACCAAAACTGTATCGTTCCTATCCAGGACTGAAACCTCGGCACAATTTAGATTTTAAACCATGATCTTTGTACGTATTTGTACCATCCTAAGCGTGTCTTCTGAAGTTTTTCCTTAATAGGTAGTACAACAAGCCTTAGTCTAGAAATAAACCTCTCATCAACAACAGTCCTAGCAAAATTTGCATTAACAAATGCCTTGGTATTACTTTTATCCTTCTTTTGTAGCAAAATTTTTCCTTTGAGATATTTTAATATATTTTATAATGCTTGAAACTGCTACCATGGATTGGAATACTATACTATTTATATAGGATTATGCTGATTATACAGGATTTTGTAGTATGCATCAATAATCGGATTAAACCCAGTTTGTATATAATAATCCAAATGCTTACATATTTGAAAAATTAGCATTGTCGGACTAAACATTTAATATTTTAGTTTGGTGAAATGTCTTTACTTTTTCTAGGGGGGATATAAAGATCGTAAGCTTAATGGTATCTACCTTATCATTTTCAATGATAATTATATCATCAAACACCTAAGGATTTTTAGGTGCATGGTCTGCAACTACGTTACTCTGGGATCCAATATAGGTGTAGACCTGAGTATGTGGCATTGTCTTGAATATTGGACTTTAATTGGAATTGTTCCAACCAGTCACTGAATCTTTGTTGAATTTCATACTTTATACCATGGTGTTGTGTGACTATTCTGCTTCGATTAGGTCACGAGCAAAATATTTTTTCACAAGTCTATAGTATGATCAATTGAATTCTATAGTGCAGAATATTCATTACTATTTGTCTACTCAGCTTTTATTTATTTATTTTTGCAGGTACTGACTTGACTGAGAGATTTCGTGATCAATTCAGTCCAATGCTTATAAGCAAGGAAACTTCAGTGTCATCTTCTAATTCTGTTGTTATACGCATGCCTTTATCATCAAAATGTAAGAGTGCAGAAGAATCTGATTGTTTGAAAGTAAAGCATATTTTTGATCAGTTTATGAAACATGCTTCTTCGGCACTTCTATACTTAAAGTCAGTTGTTCAGGTAAGAATGTCTTAAGTAACCAATTATCACATCAACCCCCCTCTACATTGTCCCAATTTACATGTGCATTACTAGTTGTTGTGTTAAAATATAAATTTCAGATACATTATTTTTGTTATCTTACACATTAACATAAATAATATAAATAATTAAGTTAGCTAGCTGATTAAGTATATTATATTTATCTATTTACAAGAATAATTTTAAAGATATTGATTTATAAAGAATGATAACTAATTGATATTCTAAAGAAATTTTTTACTTTGAATAAAATATAATTTTATTAAAAGCGCATCTTATTATAGATATAGTCAAACTAAGGACCTCTCAGATTTAGGAAATTTATTGGTCGTTGGAACAAAAAACGTAATGAACTACTTATGTTGTATCACTCTGAAAAACTGATAATCTTTCTTGGTGTTTTATCCTCTCATGAACAATTGGATTGGAGGCAATGTAAATGACATCTTATTTTCACAATGGAGCTTCATTAGTATTAGGATTAGTTTGTTCAATAGTTGTTTAAGTTAAACAAACTTACATGTGGCAATAAACATAACATGTATTTGGCTTTTTCTTTTGATCAAGTCATTAGAGTTTGTTCTTTGTACTTTTCTAATTCATTAGATTCCCTCCCAGAAGCATATTAATTTGTCGTGAATTATCTGTGGGAAGTTGCCTAATTTTGCTTAGTGTACCTGTAATTTGAAGGTGACCTAAATCATGACATCAGAAACATTTGCAAAGGATGGCTTATACTTATAGTACTATGGAATCCTCAAAACTACCTCCTAATAACGTTGACATGCAGACTCTAAAAATTCACTAAGTACAATTGTGACAAATGAAATGTTAAGTGTAGAAAAAGATAATTCAATTCTCTGACCAATCTGGGATATTTTCCTTGATTAGATATTAACTCCTCTTCCCTGATATTAACACCTTTAATATCCATAGGAGTTCCAAAAGGTTTAGAACTTAGCGTATCAACACCTTCAAGTATATAAAGCACATGCTCATACCTTTTACAACTGAGCAACCTCAATGCCTAGAAAATATTTTAGGCCAGCTCAACCTTTAGTTAGGAAGTGTTGGTGGAGATAGAATTTAAACCTTGCAATTCCTGTATCATGTTGTGGCAATACCGTCTATATAAATAAGGAGAATAGCTTAACATTAAGAGCCGATGCCAAACACTAAATGTATATGAAGGATGTGATCATGCCAAATTAAATAAATGCATAACTGAATTTACCAAATCATACTTTGGAAAGCCACTTTGGCCCATTTAATGACTTTTCAATTTACAGCTAAGGGCATTTTCCTCCTAAGCAACCAACACAGGAGGTAGATCCATATAGACTCATCAAGATAATCAAACGAAAGTGTTTATGATATCTAGCTCAGATAGCAGCCATTTAGATACAACCTCTGAAACGTGTAAAAGACTAACTGAAAGCAAGCTTGGTTATCAGGAAGCATCTGTATAGTTACTATTATATATTTGAGTGTATTCTTTTGCTACCAATTGAACTTTGGGGCTTTTCTTCTTACAAAGGTAGGAAACAACCAGAAAAAGAAAGTGGTCAGAAAAAATATCACAAGAAAATATTTGAAAAAGATTTGGACATGTGTACAAGTATTCAAGACGGATTTTGATCTTAGTGTCTAACTCTTTTTGGAAATGTTTAACAAGTGATTAATCAAGGTGTGAAGTGTCCATTGGGAGTGTTGGTGTTGAATTGTTGGTATCCAACATAGGTTTGAACAGGGCAGAAGTAGTGTCCATTTTGAAAATCCTCGGGTTCTGCTTAGATTTTGTTAAACTGCTGTGTTTCTCTCAATCAACTTTGAAGTCTGATTTCATAGTACCTTTACAATATATCTACATTTGGCATACAACTTTCCTTCTGTGCATGTCAGGTGTCCTTATCAACATGGGAGGAGGGGAGTTTGCGCCCAGCATTGAACTATTCTGTATCTGTGGATCCTTCTCCTGCAATTTCAAGGAATCCATTTTCAGAAAAGAAATGGAGAAAGTTTCAGATAACCAGATTGTTTGGTGGCTCTAGTGCAGTCACAAAGGTAAATGTGATAGATGTTCAGGTGATTAATGGTGATAGTATATCCATTGACAAATGGCTTGTCGTGCTTTGTTTGGGATCTGGACAAACACGAAACATGGCCCTTGATAGGTATGCTTTCACAACTAAATTAAGATTTTCAATTAATTAGGAGTATCATGGATTAACAATTTTATTTATTAGTTGGTACTCAATTTATCGGTGTAAGGATATTTGTTAATAAGGGTCGTCAACAAGTTACCAAGTAGTTGAGTTAAACATACTTTTGAGAAACAATTATTAGATAAAGCTTTATTTATTTATTTTTTTGTTGTTTACTACTTTGGTTGTAACTGAGAATTTTGAATATTTAGAATTATTTTTGTAAAAGGATAGAGGGGTTGACAGAGATGTTTACGTAGGATACAAGTAGAATAGTTAAAATTGAGGAGGCCGTCACTTGTTTTTTGTAATCATAACGTACCTTTAGAACTCCAAGCAGAAGAATTTATTTCTTTTTGTTTTTTTCTTTTGTCATTGAAGAGAGAGATCTGTTTTTTCAGGAGGTTTCTTGCGTATGATTTGACACCTGTTGCTGGAGTTGCAGCTCATATATCACATGATGGAATACCTTTAAATGCCCATACATCTAGCTGCATATTGTCTCCTCTTCCCACATCTGGAACTCTAAGTATGCCAGTCACTCTGCTTGGATGCTTTCTTTTATGTCACGACGGTGGACGGTATCTCTTTAGCCGTTGTCGTGAAACAAACATGTCAGAGCAACAACTTAAAGCTAGTAATAGTATAGTTGAAGTGTGGAACAGAGAATTGATGTTGTGTGTTCGAGATGCATATGTTGAATTGGTTTTGGAATTTCAAAGGCTCAGGAAGGAACCCCTAAATTCTACAATTGACCCAAGCATCACAAGTGACTTGTACTCTATTTTGCAGGTTTATGGTGATAAGATTTACAATTTCTGGCCTAGGTCTAAACAACCATTTAATTCTTCTAAGGCACTTGTTGCTGTCAGTGGTAATACATCTAAGAAAACTGAAGCAGATTGGCAAACTCTAATCGATCAAGTTATAAGGCCTTTTTATGCTCGCCTTGCTGATCTTCCTGTCTGGCAACTTTATGGAGGTAAAACAGTCAAAGTCGATGAGGGCATGTTTCTGTCTCAATCAGGAGGCGGAGATGAAAGCAGCTTGCCGCCAACCAATGTTTGCAGTTTCATAAAAGAACATTATCCTGTTTTTTCTGTACCCTGGGAACTGGTCAATGAAATTCAGGCTGTTGGAGTTAAGATAAAAGCAATCAAGCCTAAGATGGTCCGTGATCTTCTCAAATCTTCTTCATCTGTTTCACTTAGATCTATTAATACCTATGTTGACGTGTTGGAATATTGCCTATCTGACATTCAACTGCAGCCGTCGTTGAATCTATTGATATCTGATGGATCAGCTGAGGGTAACAACTTGCAGATTGAAAACTTCACTCCCCCTAACACATTGGGGCATAGGCACAATCAAAGTGCTCCCCAGACTTCTGGTGGTTCAGGTGGTGATGCACTTGAAATCATGTCGTATTTTGGCAAAGCTTTATATGATTTTGGGCGTGGTGTTGTTGAGGATATTGGGAGGACAGGAAATACTTTGGGTAGATCTTCTGCTGTGGGCACTGGTCCATATGCCGATCGAATACTTCCTTCTGCAGTTTATGAACTCAAAGGTACACCTTTTCCAACAGCAACAAATAACCTTGTAAGGCTCGGAGTTAATGAACTTTGGATAGGGAATCAAGAGCAGCAATTGCTTATGCAACCTTTGGCTTATAGATTTATCCATGCAGAATGTTTAGAAAGACATAATTTAACAGACATTCTCTCTGACAAGGATATCCAAAGGTTTCTGAAATTGAGAGGTTTCTCTGCCCACCTACTCTCTAGCAATCTGAGGTTTGTCTTTAATGAGCAATGGGTAAGTCATGTGATGAGCAGTAATAGAACTCCTTGGTTTTCGTGGGAGAAGTATGCTGATTCACAAGGTGATGGACCCACTCCCAAATGGATCGTACTTTTTTGGAAAATCTTCACAGTTTTGAAAGGAGAACTTTCACTTATATCTGAATGGCCTTTGATTCCTGCAATTCTGAATAAGTCAGTGTTGTATCGTGTTAAAGAAATTCACCTTGTTTTTGCACCACCAGTTGCAGATGTAGATCTTGGAAATAGTGCTTCAAACTCCAATAGTGAAGAGGAGGACTCATTGGCTTTGTCTGTGGCTATTCCACACCTGGAGCAAAACAAGTATGATTCTGCATTTGAATTGACAAAGTCAAGGTATCCATGGTTGTTTGGTGTACTTAATAAATTCAACATACCAGTATATGATGCCTCCTTCCTACATTGTAGTGTACCTAATAGTATTTTCCCGGCACCTTCTCAAACTCTTGGCCAAGTAGTTGTGTCAAAGTTGCTTGCTGCTAAAATAGCTGGATATTTTTCCATTCCTGCTGATTTATTCAATGAAGAGCGTGATAGTCTATTTAATATATTTGCTCAGGAGGTTAAGTCATCTAGTGTATGCCCTTATAGAAGAGAAGAGATAGATTTGTTGAGAGAACTCCCCATATTTAGAACAGTTCTGGGCACATATACAAGGTTGTACAGCCCTGATCAATGCATCCTTTCTCAATCTGTGTTCTTTCACCCTCAAGATGAACTCTGTCTTTCTAATACTATGGAGGCAAATGCCTTTTTCCATGTTCTTGGTGTACATGAGCTAAGAAATCAAGATGTCTTAGTGAGGTTTGCTTTGCGAGAATTTGAGCAGAAAACATCAGAAGAACAGGAAGATATATTGTTTTACCTTTACACCAACTGGCAAGAACTACAATTGGATGCGACTGTAATCACCTCCTTGAAAGAGACTAACTTTGTACGGAATGCTGATGAAAGTTCTTTAAAGTTATTCAAGCCAAGAGACTTGTATGATCCTCATGATTGCTTGCTGGCATCAATCTTCTCTGGGGAACACAAGCAATTTCCTGGGGAGCGGTTCATTACTGATGGTTGGCTACGTATTTTAAAGAAAACAGGGCTTAGAACATCTTCTCAAGTTGATACCATACTGGAATGTGCAAAACAAATAGAGAAACTAGGAAATGAAAACATTTCTCACAAGGAAGGTCAAGATGATTTTGAGGCTGATTTCATTGGTCATACAAATGAAGTTTCCTTTGAAATATGGACGTTAGCTATTTCGTTGGTTAAAACAATATTTGAAAATTTTGCATCCCTCTATGACAACAACTTCTGTGAAAATCTTGGTAAGATTTCATTTGTACCTGCTGAGAAAGGTTTCCCAAGTATTAGTGGTAAGAAGGGTGGAAAGAGAGTACTTACTTCATATAGTGAAGCTATCTTGTCAAAAGATTGGCCGTTGTGTTGGACTATTGCACCTATTCTTAGCATACAAAATGTTATTCCTCCTGAATATTCCTGGGGAGCATTTCGTCTGAGGAGCCCTCCAGTTTTTTCTACAGTTTTGAAACATTTGCAGGTGGATGAACACATTTAATATATGCAAAATTTCAAATTATGTTTAAATATTTACAAAGTTTAAATTGTGAGAAAATTGGTTTCAGGTTGTTGGAAAAGATAATGGGGAAGATACCCTTGCTCACTGGCCGACATCAACGGACATTATGACAGTAGAAGATGCCTTTTCAGATATCTTGAAGTACATGGATAAGATATGGGGCACACTCTCTTCTTCAGGTTTGAACATATAAATATAGTATATATTTGTATGTAACTTTGAAATAAATTTCTTTGTTGCCTAATACCTATGTATGAGCTTTAAAAAAAGATCTACTAGCTTATGAGTAGGATTTAAATTTATAGCGTTCTGTTATTGTTATGTGGATGGTGTTGAAAAGTGCAAGAGATGGTTAAACATCTTTCCTGCATATCTTCTAAATTTAGTGATCTCTTCCGGAAAATCTTAAGATGGATTGTCTGAAAGCAGTAACAATGAAATAGAGTGGTTCACAACAGATCTGTCTATATATCCTAAAAAACATTTCAGTGATTACATGGGAAATGAATAATTCAGAACATTGAGTTCAGAAGTCTTGAGGTGTGTACCTGTGGTCTAAGAAGTAATCTTCATTTACAACTGGGAAGATGTGGTTCATACTTAAACTAGTTTGCTGTAAACTTTTTTGTAAGTGAAAATGTCTATATTCAAAAAATATTCCTTTGGTCTTGTAAATTTCATGATATACTTGCTTTGCCAATCAAAAGGGAGAGAAATCAAAAGAGTGGAAACACACTATCATTAAATATATTATTCTCATGCATGATAATCTTTGTATATCAACTTTTGATAAGATCATGTTGCAGACATAAAAGCACTTAGAATGATGAGCATGCTCTCTCATGTCTCAAGAAAAGGGACCACGCTGATTATTTGTCAACATGATTTTTTTTTGCTTGGAGTTGATATTCTATTTCCATTTTTTCCCCTATGTAAATGGTTTCTTGAAAAATATTGGAAGAATACCAGGATCAAGAAATTTAGAACCTTAGTGAAACAATATTTTGTCTTTCATCCTTGATTCAATTTGTGTAAATTGGTTGAGACAAGGTGTAAGGTTATCATTTGTGGATTTTGTAAGTTCAGAAACCTGTGTTTTAGTTCGATGCTAAATTAGATCGTTCAAATATGGAAGCAAGGTTGTTTTTTAGTTCTTTTACACGCAACTAGAAGCTATCAATTATGGAAATTTAATAAATTGTGATGCAATTGTAGTTATTTTGTCCCTATATTCTTCTGGCAGATATTATGGAATTGCAGAAGGTGGCATTTGTGCCGGTGGCAAATGGAACTCGCTTGGTTACTGCAAAGTCACTTTTTGTACGTCTGGCAGCTAACCTTTCACCATTTGCATTTGAACTTCCCAGTCTATATCTACCATATGTGAGGATCCTCAAAGAAATGGGGATGCAGGAGGCTCTTACTCTTTCATTTGCTAGAGAGCTTCTTCTAAACATCCAACAATCCTGTGGATATCAACGTCTTAATCCTAATGAACTCCGTGCAGTAATCACAGTTCTCAATTTTATGTGCCTTGAGGTTTCTAATTCAATGTTGAATCAGCTCGATTGGCTATCCGATGCAATCATCCCAGATGATGGCTGCAGGCTGGTCTTGGCAAGATCCTGCGTGTATGTTGATTTCTATGGATCTCAATTCCTTAGTAATATAGATACTTCCAGGTTAAGATTTGCTCATCCAGAGCTATCAGAGAGTGTTGTTATGGCCTTGGGTATCAATAAACTATCTGACGTTGTCATTGAGGTGAGAGAATTTCTTTTGTGCCAGTTTTTATATTTGCTAATAAATTTACAGGTTTGAATTGGAACATTTGATGTGTTCTTTACGTAGGAATTGGATGAACCAGAACTACAGATGGTTAGCCAGATTGGGGGTGTGACACTTATGAGGGTGAAGAAGAAGCTCTTGAGCAAATCATTGCAAGAGGTAGTGTCTATTTTTATGAGCAACATAGCCCATCACTATCCCACACTTGAAAGCTTAGGCTTTCTCCAAATAAAGCATCTAATGGAACTTATTGCTGAAAAATTGCAATTTGCCGAACAAATTCACACCCGATTTCTTTTACTTCCAAAATGCCTGGATATTACACGCCTAACCAAGCAGTCCTCAATTGCCAACTGGGAAGATAGTACGAAGCATCGAACTCTCTGCTTCATTGACAAATCAAAGGATCATATTTTGATTGCAGAACCTCCATGCTTTATGACAGTTTACGATGTGATTGCAATAGTCATAAGCCAGGTTTTTGGGGCACCAGTAACTTTGCCATTTGGGCCACTTTTTGCCTGCCCTGATGATTCAGAGAAAGCAGTTCTGAGAGCACTAAAATTAGGTTCTGAACATGGAATTGCTAGAAAGGAAAGTAAGAACAATACTTTAGTGGGAAAAGAATTATTATCTCAGGATGCTCTGCAGGTACAGTTCCTTCCACTTCGACCATTTTACTCAGGAGAAATAGTTGCTTGGAAGAGTGGAAGAGAAGGGGAAAAACTTAGGTATGGTAGGGTTCCAGAAGATGTAAAGCCATCAGCTGGTCAGGCACTATACAGATTTCCTGTTGATACTGCCCCTGGAGAGACCCAAGTGCTACTTTCTTCCAATGTCTTCTCTTTTAGAAGTGTTTCTATGTCTGATGCTTCTTCCATGCCATCATCGAGTAGGGGTAGTGGAGAGGATACAAGCAAAAATAGAATGCTGCATGGGCGTCCATCCAAGGATTCTGGGAATGAGAAAAGAAAAATCCAGGTTAGCAGACATTATGTTGATTATCATACATTATTTTATCTTAACCTAGCAACCTTGCAAGAATGGTAAACTTCTTTCTTTATGCTAGAATCCAAAAGAGCTCCAGTACGGCAAAGTATCTGCTAAGGAATTGGTGCGAGCAGTTCATGACATGCTTTCAGCTGCTGGGATAAATATGGATGCTGAGAAGCAAACACTTCTCCAAACAACTTTAACTCTGCAAGAACAGCTAAAGGAATCTCAAGTTGCCCTTTTGGTTGAGCAGGTTTGTCACAGACTATTCTTCTTGCATTTTCTTTATACACACGTGTTTTCTAATTTTACCTGGTAACTCATTATGATCTTAAAAATGACAGCTTTAAAGGATCATTCTGTGCAATGCAACTATTTCAATATCTGGTTGAAACAGTTTAAGTTTAAATATTGTATCAAGCTAACACACTCAACACTTGAAACACTTCGGTACACTTGAAAGCAGCCAAGATCAACGTATGAGATTTGTTTGTATAGTTTTCTTCCACTTTGTTTACCTCCAAAATAATATTCTTATAGCACTTAGAAAGTGATTTGAATTAGAATTTTTAAGAACACATTACAAAAGTATTATATCTTGATACTAAAACTAGTGGCATGCATCCAATGATGGCATTGGTTCTTGTAGTGTCCTAGTGAGATTAGCCCTTTCATTTTCCAAAACCTAGATTAAATAATACTTCTAGGGCATGTCGTATTGGAATTATTTTCTCAACATATCCATAAATATATCTTGATAACAATTGAAGGATGAACTTAGATTGACATAACTTGGAACAAAGATAGGTACATTATATGAGTTACATCTCGGTTTAAACAACCCCAGCATTGCACCTCTTTGTTGGTGCTCCAGTTGGTTTTTTTTATCTTCCATCCCCTATCTTTTTACAATGTTTTATCTTCTACCCGTGATTGACAAGTGGAATTGAAGGATAAGTGACTAGAAGAGAATTTTCATGTTTTGATTGGTAAGTTGGTACCATAACAACTTTGTCTGCATAGGCGAAAGTGACATTTGTCAACATTATCAGTATCGGCAGGCGAAATTGTTCTCTTAAATCATTCCTTACATCAGCCAATATTCCTGCAAAGTATATAAATCTTCACATGATAATTTAACTGATTGAAAATGTGAATAGTTAGCTTCACCCCAAGCAACTTTGACAAAAGCTTATTTGAAGTTCGAAGGGAATTCCATAATTTTTCCTCGCTAACGGAGTGACAATCCAATCAGCATTTAAAAAATCATTTATGTTAAGAGTGGTCATTAACTGCATATGGATGAAGGGTAGGCTAATGAAAATCTCCAAATACAAGTACAGTGGATTCTCGGTTGGTCTTTTTGTTTGTTTTGGTTTGACGAGAAATATTATATTGTTACAGTAGATACAATTATATGTGTCATCTAATTCACACAAAACCTTTCAGGAAAAGGTGGATACGGCAGTGAGAGAAGCTGATACAGCCAAAGCAGCATGGTCATGCCGGGTGTGTTTGAGCGCTGAGGTGAACATCACTATTGTCCCCTGTGGGCATGTTCTATGTCAAAGATGCTCTGCTGCGGTTTCTCGGTGCCCATTTTGCCGTACCCACGTCTCCAGAACCATGAAGATCTTCAGACCATGACTTGTCCCTGGGGCGTGACACAGAAATTAGCTCATCTTAGTAAACATTGAAGGTTTCAGATGCTATTTATCATTTTTTTCCCCCCAAAGCAAAATGCTTGTAGAGCTGTTTGTCGGTAGTAAGCTTTGCGGTTGCTTTCCTCTGGGATAATCGACTGCCAGGTGATTGAGTTAAAATCCCATTGTTCTCATAGTAACTTTTATCGCCCTGTAATTATCTCCTTAAGCAACGTGTAAATACATGCTCATTTCTATATGTTTTGTATGGTCGATCATCATTGATTGTTGGATTATGATGGAAATAAAATTGATAGTTGTCGATGCAGGATTTAGTAAGTTCTCATTTCGATGCGAAAACACCTGGACTGCCACATGGACCTCTAAATGTGTATCAGGTATTTTGTTTCTTCCCTTTAGCCAAAATTCTTTTGATGGCTTGAAAACTAAAAAAATGCCTAAATACCTCTCATAAGCAAAAGGATATTATTTCTGCCCTTTTTAGGGTTTAACTCGAAAGAAATATTGCATCTCTTGCTTGTACAAATTCATTAGTCTAAACTTTTTCTTTCCAAAAAAAAAACTAGGCAGAATTTAGTTAAAAGTACAAAATGTGGAGAATATTAATAAGCGGCCACCAAACGGCTTATCTGTCCGAAAGCAACCACTCAACTCCTTTGGATATCGCCACGTGTCCTCATTACAACCTTGACAAAGGCTAGTTGATAGAGATATAAATTGAAGTCGAGAATATTTAATTGAAGATAAAGATAAAATTAACTTAATTTTTCAAAATAAATTAATTTAAAAAGGAGAAAAAAATTGTTCACTTGTAGTTGGTTGTGTTTTTAAAAATGATAGTCGAGTTTTTAAACCATCATTTTACCCCTTTAGAGTTCTGATATATTGTTGAAATACTCGTAGCTACATTAAATCCTGTCATTTTTATTTCTAAAGTGAAAGATGATTTATAAATCAGCTTACATTTTATAGAATTTATTTTATTTTGTTTTCATAATTTAAAGTAACACATATTAATTCAAAATTGCTTATTTTTTTAAAGTAAAAAAATCTTTAAAAGTTATTGTTTTTAAATATTTAACCACAAATTAATTTGTAAATCAATTTAGTCATTCTATTCTAGCACATGCCAAAATTTGGCATGAGCTAATATGTAAATTACTTTGCAACTAAATTTTGAGTGGCATTTTAGAATTTAAAATTTTAACACAATGGATTTATAACATCAAAAACTAATTTAAATCAACATATGCACTTGAATTTATATCAACTTAGTTTGTAAATCGACTTTTGACCGACTAGACTATAAGCCTGTTTTAGATTTTTTGCTTTAGCTTTACCAAAGGCATAATATAAATTTATGATTCTAAAAATATTTGAAATCTTAAATTTACGAGGCACAAGCTTGTTTATAAGCTTTCTTACTCTCTAAAGATAAGGACAAGTTACAATTTATCCGGGCTAGAAGTATTTTGACAAACCATCAAATTATAAGGGGTAAAACAATAATAATTAAAAATTAGCAAATTATTGGGGATTTGGGGGGTAAAATGAAAATTTTCAACCTTCAAAGTTTGAAATATCTTTTACCTATCAACCAAGAAACAGAAAAAGCAAAAGGCGGCGTTTTCCTCTTCCCGCATTCCCATTCCCGCTTCGGCGCTCCCTCGCCGTTGGTACAGGGGATAGCGGAAAGGTCAAAATCGATGAGTTATTTGACTAATCTACTTGAGAAATCAATGGGATCGTGATCTGGAGTTCCAGATCTACCGATCTTGGTTACTTTCCGTTTCTCGGTTTTTTGCGTTACCAATTCCTTCTTCTATTTTGGTTTGTTCGCCTTCTTCCACCTCCTTGCGTTGCCGATCGAAGAAACTGATGTCATTCTAGGTTTTCTCCCCTAATTTTTTTGTCGCATTCACCCTATAGCGATGGGATCTCTTTCCCATGAGAGAAAATATGATGCCTTTGCTCCGCCCTCGTCTCCTTGTGCGTTGAAGTACATCGAGCATCATGTATCCAAGTTGGACACACTTGCAGGCGTCGCCATAAAGTACGGTGTTGAGGTAATTCGGATTGTTCTTTACTAATTGTTGATCTGGTTTCAGAAATGAGAAAAAAAAACTCTTCTTTTGATGAATATTGCTAAAAAAAACTCTTAGTTTACTTATTTTTCTTGAATCCTTAATCGGTAAATGTGTGATAACTGTCGGCAAGTATAATTAAGAGTTTAAAATGCCATGAGAATGCAAATAATCAAACCCTTGCCTTCTAGGTGTCGCATTGTACAAGTATTATGAAGTCATTAAGGCATGTTGCTATTAGGTGTTGCTATTCTTTCTATCCATTATGTAGTCCTTTGATTGATTTTTTTTCTTTTTTGTAATCTGTTCAATGTTCTTTTATTGCGTTAATATTTGTCAATTTTCCATAGTTTTTCACTATTAGATCTTTCAAGCATCTAGTGACAAGTGTGGATTGGTTAGCACTGAGAGTGTTCGCTTTTGTTTATGAAAGATTGCAGATATCAAGAGAAATAATGGTCTAACAACAGATCTTCAATTGTTTGCTCACAAAATATTACTTATTCCTCTTCCCGGAAGGCATCCACCATCTACTCCAATCCAGTTTAATGGTTCTCTTGATGACAGGTACTTTCTGCCATCATATTTTATGAGGATTAGTTTAAAGACAAATTAATTGTTTTTAGGTAGTAATGAACAATTGATGAATTCCCCTAGGATTAATAAAAGGGTATCATACAATGAGCAAAAGGATCATGATTCCACACCATAATATCTGGTCTGCTATTCCTGATATTGGATATGGGTTTCTGATAGGTAGCACCCAACATAACATACTTTCTTTTTCTGTCACAAAGGTGCACTTTACTCATGATTCTTTCTTTCCTCTTTATAAATAATCTAGTGGCTTTGAAGGATATGGCAACTGCTACTGCTAGTTCGCAAGTTATCTTTTCATGCCACTCTCCTCTTTATGATGTTCTTACATTCAGAAATTCATATGTATGATGGAACTTTCTTGTGTTTCTTAAGCTTTAGGATGCATTACTTCATAAATGATACTGAAGTTACTTGAAACATATAGAAATTAGAGGGAGGGGGGGGGGGGGGTCCAAATATTAACAAGTCAACAGTCATAATATAGCAAGGAGGATTCATGAGTCATGCTGGTGGCTGTATTTAGAAATTGGGAAGTTTGCAGAGAATCATGTATATTTTATCATTTGACTAGCTTGCTTGGATTAGCATTTGCAATTGAGAAAGGTTGAAATGGAATCACCATCTATTTGGCATAGGTTATATAGATTTTGACCGTTCTTTGTGGTCTATGCAAGGCTGTATTGTTGTTTTTGAACAAAGTCACAACAAGAATCTATTGCAAATTCTGTTGATATCAATTCTACAAACAAGTATTCAAAGTGAAAGTAAGAAGTTCAACCTAGAGGGTGAGCTGAGGCTCACTGTTCTATAAGCAAAAGTTTGGCTTTCATGTAGGTGAATCTGGCCTTCTAGCCCTCAAGGATACAATTTGAGACACCTCTACTACCTGTACAACACTCTAGAGGCTTGTTTGTAGACCCTTTCAACTCTAGGCAGTAATGAAAAACAAAAGCTTAAATGTAAGAATAAAAAGGAGAGCTTTTGGAGTTGAGAGCACACAGTATGATGGAATTTTGCAGTTGCAAATTGTTAGTGTTTTCATGAGTTTGAGTGGGCTATTTAGCTCCTTTTATAGAGGTTGGCCTCCCAAACCCATACCCATTGAATTGTTGCACCTCTTAAATTATGTTGGTATTAATTCTGCAAATAAGAATTAAAAGTGAACGTAAGAGGTTAGAAGTGGAGGCAAAACTGAGGCTTAGAGTCCTAAAGCAAAATTCCAACCCTGGTGTAGGTGAATTCGGTCCTAAGGATACAAATGGCAACATCACTGCTGCTTGCACATGCTCTAAAGCATGTTTGTAGACCTTTTCAGCACCAAGCAATAATGGAATAACAAAAGCCAAACATAAGAAAAAGAGAGAGGAAGAGGACAGCTTCTTGCAAAGTTGAACTACATTCAACTGCTCTCAAATATTAGTATCATTTTTTATTCCTTCGAGTAACATCACACATTCACTTACCATCAATGAAGAATGGCAAATTGCACTATAGTTTTATAATCTATTCCTTCTACCCTAAGGGGCCATGATATTCACAAAAGACTTGAAAGAAAACTCTTTTTCAACCATTCAAAAAATTTATTTGTTCTTGTTTCTAATCTACATTATAACATGAGTTGTTTCTTTGTGATGGATTAACCCAACATTATCTTTATATCTATCCACATCATGTACTGTTTACTCTTATATAATTTTTTGTTTCAAAATATATCTCGTACTAATATAGCTCTTGCAATTTGAAACCATCTCTGCATTTGGAACCATGCAGAGATGATGGTGCTACCCATTCTCCTAAAGGGTACATATTTGATTCTTTCCAGCCGGTGAAGTTAAACTTCCTCCAAGACAGTGAAATCTCACCTGCCATGAGTAGCTTACAGAGATGCTATGATCTTCCATGCCATAAAAATGGATATACAAATAAAAGCACAGAAATGACTGTTTACAGAACAGGCAGTGTACCTTACTTTCAAGACACTTTTCTTCCAAAACTATCACCAGCTTCTGAAACACAATCTAGAAGATCCATGGGTCTACTCAGGAGCTACCACTCAGATAATGTTGATCTTCAGAAGGCCTTGCAACTTAACAAATGTGGAGATGCTAGTGATGGTGAGAAATCTAAGTTGGATAAGTCTGTTGGGCATCGACAAAAAGCCGATACTGATGCTTGGGGCACTGATGTCAAAGGGTTCATAAACAAGATCGGAAGAGGATTAGCCCCAAGGGCATTGTTAGCTAGTCTGATGGATCACACAAGTCCAACACAAGAAACTTCTCAAGCTACTAGTCTTCTCGCCATGATCAAGTCTTTTAGTTCCTTGAGTTTGCAAGAAGAAAACGACTCCACTTGGTCCTATTCTAGATGGACACCGAAGCCTGATTCAATCACAAAACCAATTTTATCATCTTTGCCAAAGCAAATCTCTGTCTGGAGAAGCAAAGCTGCTCTAGATTAACCACAGAAGAACTTATTTAGTTGTCGTACCATGTCATTTTGGAACAAAGCATGTTGTGTTAATACACTGGGTCTTGAGAACAATTCATCCTCGATGACGATTAGCAAATGTTGATAGAAATGTTATTCTTGGCATGTGCCATACTAATAAAAGGTGAAGGTGATAATTCTTATTAATTTACTGCAAGAAGATTGCAAATGTCTGGTTATATGTTCAGCACACAATAGTCAATTTAATGTTGCATCATGTTGTCTCATTGAATATTGCATTAAATTGTCAGAAATCACACAAAAAGGCCATTCACAATTGGGAATACCCAAATAGAATCCTATATCATTATTGTTAGAATAA